>PVHX01004671.1:0-122195 GCA_004024805.1 Geosciurus inauris
TTTCCCCCTCTCTCCCTCTCTCTCTCTCCCCCTCTCTCCCCCTCTCCCCCTCTCTCTCTGGCCCTGTAGACATCTCTGCCTCACACCCCTCCCCTCATTTCAGTGATAAGCATGTCCTTGAACTCAAGCCCTTGGAACATGAATTAAACAGAGGGGGAGATCCCAGTATGGCCTCCGCCCTGTGCTGTGGGCTGTGGCATTAATGAAGGGTCAGTCCCGCCCCTGCTCATTCTCTGAAGGCCACCACCAAACACAGGTGGCCCCTTTAGGAGAGAGAAATTCTTTAAAAAAAGCCTGTGTGTCGGAGCCCAGGGGCTTGCCAGGCCCGACTTCCCTGGGCTGGAGGAGGGAGCCCGCGCGAGTCAGCTCGCAACGCCTTCGGAACCGGCTCCTGAGTGGGCTTCGGTGGGGACATTCAAGTTTTCAAGCCCCAGTGATGGGTGTGAGGACCACCAGCTGAGGCCGAGGAGCAGCTCCT
Source organism: Geosciurus inauris (assembly GCA_004024805.1). Lineage (NCBI taxonomy): Eukaryota > Metazoa > Chordata > Mammalia > Rodentia > Sciuridae > Geosciurus > Geosciurus inauris. The sequence continues at coordinate 479 of PVHX01004671.1, forward strand.
GCCTGGCAGACTTGGCCCTCCCGAGGGGCGGCGCGGGTGCAGCCCCAGGGGTCCAGGCATGCCACCTCCCCACGCCCTTCCCGCTGACCACACCTGGGGCAGAGCCACAGGAGCCACAGGAGCCACAGGGAGCTTCCCTTATGAAGCCAACCCCCTTGCTGAGAGAGGGGCAGTAATGACGAACAGCCACACATCATCTCAGAAAGGGGGCAGGACCCAAAGCCAGGTCCACAACACACCCAGGCTGGTGGCCTGTGGACCCCAGCCTGAGACTCCGGCCATCTTGTTCAGTGTGGCACCCCAGCTCCTGAACGTCCTGGGCACTGGGGCAGAGCTGGGAGCCCAGAGCCTGGAGAAGGCCTGTGGGATCCCAGAGGAGTGGCCCAGCCCCACAGAGAACCAGAGGGACAGATGCCTTGGACCATCAGGGGCCCCGGCACCTGCCGTGGCAGATGGGCCTGGCAGAGCAAGTTACCTTTGTCCCCTCTTCTGTGATACGTGGGGGCAGAGGCACCCATCTGTCTCGTTGGCTGCAAGTAGCAATGAGGTGACCTGAGAAACGAGGGTCCTGGCCGCGCTGCTCACGAGCAGCAGAAACACGCCCTCCCTATAAGCCTGGCGCCCCAGTGGGGACCCGGCCACCCAGCAGCACCAGGCTGTCCTGTTCCAGTGATTACACTCACGCAGAGATGGGTGTCTGTCCCCAGGGGAAGACCCTGTGTGCATGTGCATACTACAGATGTGTGTATGTGCCTGCCGCATGTGTGTATGTAACATGGATGTCTATTGTGTGCACATATGTATATATATTTGAATCTATATATATTGGAATGTTCATTCAACATTCAGACACAATTTCTTAAACATTTTTTAGTTGTTGATGAACCTTTATTTTATTCATTTATTTATATGCACTGCTGAGAATCGAACCCAGGGCCTCACACATGCAAGGCAACTGCTCTACCACTGAGCCACAACCACAGCCTGAGACACAATTTTTTATACAACAAAGTGCACCTGTTTTTAGCAGCCTTACTGAGATACGATTCACACACACTGTCATGCAATTCACCTGCGGGAATTGTACAATTCAGTGGTTTCTCATATGTGGATATTCACAGTCATGTGACCATGACTAGAACTTATCCTCAGCCCTGACACCCCCATCCTTATAGTCTGCACTGGGTGCTGTCACTCCCCATGTCCTCCTCGCCCTTGGCGACCTAGAATCCACTCTGTCTCCACAGACCTGGCTGCTCTGGACGTTTCACATGCACTAATCATACGACATGTGACCTTCTGTGTCTGGCTTCTTTCACTTAGTACCGTGTTTTCTGGTGCACCCATGTAGTCTGGATCAGTACTTTGTTTCTTTTTATTGGCAAATAGTATTCCGCTGTGTGGCTCTGTCATGTTTATTGGGCCATTCATCCTTAGAGTTGGTTCCACGTTTGGGCTCTGGTGAATAACACATCCATTCGGGGACAAGTGCTTACAAGGATGTACGTTGCCATTTTTCTTGGGTGGAATGCCTAGAAGTGGAACTGCCTGGTCACATGGTGACTCCAAGTGACCTTCTGAGGGACTCCCAGGCAGTTGCCAAGGTCTGCACCACCTCCCTCTCCCACCAGCACTATCAGAGGTCTTCAGCTTTCCCTCATCTTCCCCAGCACTTATTGTTATCAGTCTTTTTAATCATACTCACCCCTGTGGGGATGCAGTGGTATGTCATTACGGTTCTGATTGGCATCTCCTAATGGAAAAGAACTGAGCATCTTTTCACGTGCATATTGGCCATTTCTATATCTGATTTGAAAAAAAATATCTGAGATCCTTGGCCTAGTTTTAATTTTTTTTTTTGTCTTTTCATTTAAATTGCAATGTTTTTTTAGATATGCTAGGGACGAGTCACTTATCAAAGGACATAGGATGTGCAGATATTTTTCTCTCGTTCTGGCGGTTGTCCTTTGCCTTTCTTTGATGGTGTTCTTTGAAGTTGGGGGTTTTAATGAAATCCAATTGATGTATTTTTGCTTTTGTCATTTGTGCTCTTGGTTTGATACTTAAGAAGGCTTTGCCTACCCCAGGGTCACAAAGATTTGCTCTTCTCTCTTCTCTGGAGAGTTTTACAGCCATAGCTCTTCCACTTAGATACCAGTCATCTGAGTACATTGCTGTGTGTGCTGGGAGGAAGAAGTCCAAGTTCATCCTTCTGCACGTGCCTGTCGACTTCTCCCAGCACCAGCTGCACCTTTATCCCCCTCAGGGTAACAGGCACGGGTTTATTAGAAAGGATAGGGAAGCAGAAAAGGGGGCACCCTCAAGGGAGAGACTGGGTCCTCTCAGACATGAGGACAGCGTGCCCCTCCTGCCCTCTGGTTTTATTGGGAGGGTCCCAAGGAAGTTTCTGGAGAGTCCTGCTCAGGTCCACCCATTGACTTGACTGACAGTACAGGAGCTGAGTGGACTGTCCCCAGGCAGGATGAATTGCACCCATTTTCAAGAGGACACTGGGATGAATGTTAAGAAATCCATGTACTCACGAACCCCTATCTTCATCTTGTCACCCCCCAGAGTTCCCTGAGCCCGTTTGCCTCCAGCCTCCCGACTCCAGCCCTGGGCTACTGCACATCTGCTGTAGTTCACGATGGATTCAAGTTGCCTGCTCTGGAGTTTCCCATCCATAGACTCACACGGTATGTACAGGTGTTCCCAACTTACAACAGGTCAACTTGTGATTTTTCTTTTCACTTTGCTATGATATAAAAGCAATACATACTCAGTAGAAAATGTGCTTGGAAGCTTGAATGTGTATCTTTTCCCAGGCTAATGACAGGCAATGCAGTGCTCTCTGTCACTGTTGGACATCAGCTGTGAGCTGAGGCTCCCAGTGGACCACACGACCCTGAAAGGAAAGAATCAAAGCCCTCTAGTGCTATAGTGTTGACAGTGATACTTTCAACTTAACTCTGGGTTTACTGGATGTCATCCTATCCCTTGTAAGTGGAGGAGCTCCTGCACTCTTTTGTTTCTGTTATCTGCCACTGTATATTTTATCATTGAATCCTGTATTAGTCAGGATTCTTCAGAACCAAAAGAATGTGCATACGTGGTGTGGGGGAGGGGGTTTATTTTAAGGAATCACACAAGCCCAGGATCTGCAGCGCAGACTGGAGACCTAGGGAAGGGCTGACGTTGCAGCCAGGTCTCCTGGTCAAATTCCTTCTTCCTTGGGGAAGATCAGTATTTTTTCCATTAAAACCTTCAGCTGTTTAAATGAAGCCCATCCACAGCATGGAGGAAATCTGTATTATTCAAAGTTTACAATGTTAACTTCATCTTCTGCTGTGGTTTGGACCTTGGATGTCTCTCCAGAGGCCCATGTGTGAAGGCTTGGTCTCCACAATGGTGCTATTTGGAGGTGGAGGAATCTTTAAGAGGCGGGGCCTAATGGAAGGTCCTTAGGTCATTGGCTGTGCATACCTACCATGATGTGCTGCCTCAGCACAGGCCCAAAACAATGGGGTCTGTCAGTTACTGGCTGGAACCTCCAATACTATGAGCCCAAACAACCTTTTTCTGTTTATAAGTTAATTTTCTCAGGTATTATGTTGTTGCAAAGGAAAGTTGACTGATACACCTTCACAGCAATATCATATTTGGCCAAATATGGAGGTCCTATGGTCTTCACAAGTTGAAATAAAATTTGCCATCACATGACCTGAAGATGTTTCTCCTGCAGTTTGCATCCAGGGCTGCCCTTTCCATGCCTGTCCTTGCCCAGCCATGGGCATGGCATGAGGGAGGAGGGCAGCATGGCCTAGTGCCCCCCACTCTAGTTGACCTCTCCCCTCCTCAGGCCCAGCCCTGTGTCTCTGAGTGGCCATCATGGTGCCTGCCTCCTCCATCGGGCCAGCAGCAGAGGTGGCTTCTCCTTCCACTGCAGGTGACCAGCTCCTGGCCAGACCTGATGTGCAGCCTCTCTCTACTTCCTCCCCAGTGGGGAGCATCTTCTCCCTTCTGCCCTCCTGACCTCCTGTCTGGCCACCATTCCACTGTCCCTTTTATAATTCTGCTGGAAATTAAAATCTCTAGATTGTAGATTGTTTTTCTACAAGCTCAGAGACTCAGAATGAAACAGAGAAACTGGAGTTACTCACTGATATATATATAAATTTGCAGGTCAAGCCTGAAAAAGAAGTATCTGGAAACTTTCAAAGGCTTCTAGAAGCAAATGAATATTGCCAAGCCCTCCAGAAGACTCTGAGTGACCAAAGGAAACAAATCCCCTCTCCTCCACTCAGAAAATAAAACCACACCATAAAAAACCAGCTCTCTGATCCTCCAGGCTGACCCTTCTGCCTTAGTTCAGGTACCAGACCATTTGGAATACCTATTCCATGCAATCTGGAAAAACACAAGGTCTTACCCCCCCACTCAAAGGGTGGACTGTCCAAGTGTAGAAAAACTTAGACTGAGTTCCCCCAAAGAACAGCCAAGATGAGGCTTGTGCAGGTAGTTCATGTGGAGGTGGCCCCAGGACAATCAAGATCAGGACAGGGAGAATGAAATGGGGAGGGAAGGAGAGAGGGAAGTCCAGCCCAAAGACCCTCCATGGAGCTGATCTCCTGAGGTCCTGACCAGTGGAGTGTTTATCCCCCAGCCCCCAGCCCCACTCATCCAGGGTGTTCCCACTGGTATGAACTGCCCTGCACTTATAATTGACCATGAGTTTGAGGCTCCCATAGGTGTCTCTGAAAGGAGTGCCAGGGAGGTTTCAGACAGAAGCATGAAGCACATGCTGCAGCTGGAGGAAGAGCCTCTGGTTGCACCAGCAAGAAGTGCTCAAAGACTGCAGGGAACTGGCTGAGTGACAGGTGAGGCCAAGAGGACTTTAAAGTCATGCCCAGGAAGCAGTCAGGACAGGGCAGGGGTAGAGGGAGGGCAGCTCTTAGCAAGAGACACAAGTGAAAATCTCTGAGCCCGTGAGGAATCAGCAGTAAGCTGCCTCTGTCAGTAAAGCCAGTGGCAACCCAAAGCCACCCATAGGATGGAAGCAGGTAGCCTCCACCTGGCGGTCACACCATCCTTGCCGTCTTGCATTCTGTTCTGGGGCAAGATTCCTGGTGGAGTTTAGTCAACAGGGAGAATGTTCACACACACAAGCAAACTCACAGGAGAGACAGCAGGGGCTGGAGTCCCGACAAGGGAAGCTGAGGCAGAAGGGTCGCAAGACCCTGACCAGCTTGGGTAACTTAGCAAATAAAAAATTAAAAGGGTTGGGGATGTGGCTTAGTGGTAAAGCACCCCTGGGTTCAATCCCCAGTTAAAAAATAATAATAATGATGATGGGCAAGGGGCTGGGGTTATGGCGCAGTGGTAGCGTGCTCGCCTAGCACGTGTGAGGCACTGGGTTCGATCCTCAGCACCACATAAAAATAAAATAAAGATATTCTTTAAAAAAAAATAATAATGATGGGCAAAACATTTGAACAGACATTTTACCAAAGAAGATGCATGCTTGGCAAATAGACAAATGAAAAGATGCTCAGCATCAGTAATTATGAGGAAAATGCAAATTGAAATCAACTTGAGGCCAGGTGCAGTGGCACACATCTGTAATCCCAGCAGCTAGGGAGGCTGAGGCAGGAGTTCAAAGCCAGCCTCAGCAACTTAGTAGGCCCTAAGCAACTCAGTGAGACCCTATCTCAAAAATAAAAAAAAAAAAATGAACTAGGATTGTGGCTCAGTGGTTGAGCACCCCTGGGTTCAGTCCCTGGTATCATATATATATACACACCACCATGAGGTGCCACAGCACACCTACTCCAATGGTCACAGTGAAAAAACGGAGCATCCCAAGTGTCAGCAAGGAATAGGCTGACATGGAGCTCACATGCTGCTGTTGGTAATGTAAAGTGTTCACTTTGGAAAACAATTTGCCAGTTTCTTAAAACATCAACAGACACCAATAGTAGGTGACCCCGTCACTGCCCTCCCAGGTATTTACCCAAGAGAAATTAAAACCTCCAAAAGCTTGTCTGCTAATAGTCATTGTGGATCTATCTGTCATACCCCAAACTCAGATCGACCCAAATGTCCCCCAGCAGGGGAAGGGCTGTCTTCATGGTGCTCTCTGTGCAGTGAGGACCTGCTCTGCAATAAGAAGGAGCTTCTGGAACACACAACAGCAGAAAGGAGTCTCCAGATAATTACGCACTGAAAGAAGCCAAAGAGTGCACATTGGTAGGATAGCTCAGGTACAGAAGAGCACACAAGATGCAAACCAAAGTGCATGGGGATTGGGGAGGATGGGGTGGGAATATGTATTCTAAACTTACTACGTTTCACAACTTGAACAGGTGCAGGTCAATAAAGGTAGTTTATTTATTATTACTATGAGTTTTGGTGCGAGGGATTGAACCCAGGAGTGCTTTATCACTGAACCACATCCCCAGCCATTTTTATGTTTGTTTGTTTGTGACAAAAAAAAAAACTCTTGCTGAGTTGCTGAGGCTGGCTTTGAACTCGAGATCCTCCTGCCTCAGCCTCCCGGATTGCAGGCATGCACCACCGTGCCTGGTGGTAAAGGTGCTAAAGGTGTTTTAAACATTAGGAGTAATTGGTAAAGGTATTTTAAACTTCCCAACAGGCATTTGATTACAAGGGAGATTGAAGAGTGACAGGTGAGGGTCCACAGGCCACACAGCCCTGAACCTACCAGGGCACAGCTTCTCTTCCCTGGGTAGTGTCCCAGCCTGTCACTCTCCAGTTGTGTCACCTCCCTGGGTGTCAGTTTCCTCACCTGTAAAATGGGGCCCCGAGGGTCGTCATGAGGATCCCATGAGCTGACATCCAGGGAGCACTGAGGAAAGCATCTCGTGTCTCTGGTTGCGTGGAAAAGGGATTCTGTCCCTGTAGGAAGTAGCAGGGACAGGCTGATGGTCAAGGAGGAGGGATCTCGGGGCTGCTGGCTCAAGATGGTCTCCTCCTAGGCAGAGAGCAGCAGGGCAGGTGGCCTCGCCTCTCCAGGCTTGAGGTCAGGGTGTCTCTTCCAGCTGGAGCACAGCCGGACACTCCAGGTCCCTGAGTTCTGGCAAAACTGGCAGCAAAACCTTTCTATCTCCTGTGAGGTCACGAGGGTCCAACCACGAGTGCCCTGGCTGGAGCAAGCTTCTTGGTCCCCCGGAATGGCCCAGTGCACATGTGTGTGCCTCTGCTCGGGACCTGAGAGAAATCTACTTCCTCTCTGCCTCGCTTTCTGTTTTCTTCTTTGTTCATCTCTATCTCAGAAGAGAAGGAGCAAAACCCCTCTGCTCCTTTGTGTCCAAGCTGAGGCAGGGCCCTTTCCAGTCCCTCATGGGAAGCGGCCGGTCCTTCCCAGGGGGCTCCCGACTGTATCATGTACGTCATCCCATTTGATCCTCGACAGCCTGAGCCTTGGAAGCCAAGGGCCCAGCCTGTGGCACAGATGAGGAAACCGAGTCTCAGGGCACTAAGGCTGGATCCCGGAACCTGTTATGAAGAATCACTCTCAATTCTGCCCTTTACATGCTCACAGTCTGTGGAACCTGCAAAGGATCTTCACCTCCAGCCTCAAGTGGGACCGTCACAAAACCCCAAAGGGTGGCTGTCATCCTTCTTGACTTACAGGTGTGAAAACAAAGTCTTGAAAGCCAAGTGACACTTCCAAGGATCTAGAGCTCATGGGTTCAGGTAAATTCAACAAGCATTTATTGAGCACCTACTATGTACAGGCCCCATTCTAGCAGTCAGGGGACACCAGGGAACCAGAAATGGCTCCCTCCCTTGAGGAGCTAATTCTGAGATACTGCAGAGCTGCCTTGTGGACAGACAGTGCTCAGACAGTGCATGGAGATGGAAGTGGGGAGGGGGCTTCCTGGAAGAGGCGATACCTGAGCAGAGCCTTCAAGGATGAGTAGGAATTGACAGGTCAATGAAGGCGGGACAAACGTTTGGAACTAAGAGACCAGGCGGGGCTGAGCACAGGGTGCAGGTAGATCCGACAGACACTTTAAAGCCAAGTCTGCCTGTGCGCCCGCATGTGGCTGTGGGGTGGGCCCGTGGCAGACGCGAGGCAGGGTGCGGGTCCAGGTCTGGTCTACGCTGGACCAAACCCTGCCTCCCTTACTGTCAGCCCTTTGACTTTGGAAACTGCCAACATGTCCCCGGGTCTCCATTTCCCTATCTGCAAGTAGGCATGACACCCGTGCCCACGTGCGGAGCCGGGAGTGGGGTGAGCACTTGGCAGCCCTCAGCTAACGCGGCGGCGGAGCTCTCCAAACCCATCCCCACGGTGCTCGCAGGGCCTCTGAGCTGGGAGAGACCCCCACGCTCCCGCGGCCAGGGTGCTGCCCATCATCGTGTGCTCTACGATAAAGCAAGAGCTAGGCGTGACCCCAGACTGGAAGTGGCCTTGACAGTAGAGGGAGTCAACAACAAGAAAGAGCAGTGGCTCAGAGGGAGGAAAGCGCGTTCTGGACTGGGAAACCCCAAGTCTGGAGATCCATATTTAGGAGGAGCGCCACTGTGAACAGGAAGAGGTTACTGCATTTGACCCTGGTCCCCGAGGGCAGGTAAGGTCAAAATGAGCTAATGGGCCGGAATTCCCTGTCTTTAAGGCAGGGAGCTCTGATCACGGTGCTTCTTGTCACTAGTGCCTCAAGCCCAGGCCGCAGAACCGTGTCTTCTGCCACATCAGGGTAGCTGGGATCACTTTTGAAGTTCTTTTGAGCCAACAAACTTTGCAGTGTGGCACAACCAGACACGCACAAGAGCTGAGGAGGAAGACAGCAAGCGTAGTAGAACCAGGTGACATGGCTGAAGAAAGGGGCATGGAATTGCTTGAAGTCACACCATTACATTTCCTCTCTTTGGATTAGGCCTGATCATCCTATCAGTCATGTTACTTTAGTATAATTTAGACAGACTAACCATTTTCTCGCAGGAACTGACTGATGATGGGAAGACAACAAAAGATGCCCAATGCAGACAGAGAAGGACACCGAAAAAGTAGAATTGGAAAGGTTCTGAGACAAAATACTTGAATCTCGATTTTGCAAGAAGTACCCTACGAGGAGAGAAAAACATCCTTTCCCATCAGTATTCAACAACCAACTATCGAGGCCCAACTCTGTTGTGTGCAGAGTGCCAGAGACACTGGATAAATCAGGCAGTAGATGAATCACTGGGTGCATCGGGGCCTCTGTGGCACCCAAGCCAGCGGAAGACAGACAAGGAAATCGGGGTCACAGAGAACATAAGCAGAGCTGCAGGACGAGGTTTTGCCTGGCCACACGCTTGGCTTTCTCTCAAAGCCCTCGCTCAGTCCCCTGGGCCCCTTGATGGGCAGCCTCGCCCTTCTTTCCTCTCTTCCAGGGCTAAGAAGACAGAGGTGACTGCCATGGTGTGTGTCCGTCTGGGGCTCCGGGCGGATGGATAATTAGGCTCTGAAAGAAGCCATCTGCTTCGGGGCCGGGCGTCTTGGGCAGGCGGGGGCAGCGTGCAGCGTGCAGGTGGCTCTCAGCACAGGGTCCCTGCGTGCCCAGGTTTCAACGTCTCTGGCGGCCTTCCCAGCGGCAGGGCCTGGTGAGGGGCCAGGGGCCTGGGCAGGTCCTAGTCCTCACTGGGTATTCACCTCGTGGAGGCCTGGGGAGAGCAGCAGGATGCCGAGGTGGGTGGGGAGGGGCAGACCAGGGCCACCAAGGGCAGCCATCCCACTGCAGGGCTGGGACACAGGCAGGCCAGCCACACGACCCGTCCTCTCTCCAGAGGCCCAGAGGAGCCCATGGTAAGGCACCATCTCTAAGGGTCATCTCATCCCTTGCGGAGGGAAGAGGGGCACAGCTGAGCGGCAGCCCGCAGCTCACAAGAAAAAGTGCCCTGTGTTGAGCCCTACCTTAAATTTTACCTACATGACCTTGTCTTATCTTGATGACCTCTAAGGTTGTACAAATGAGACCACTAGGCCACAGAGAGGTTAAGTAACCTGCCCAAGGCTACAGAGCAATCAAATGGAGGGAAGCTTTGCACTCACGACAGAGCAGACAGCAGGACCAGCACCCTGCTCATCCGGGCGAGTGCATCACCCACGAGTGGGGCTGTTCCTCACCCCACTGGCCCGTCCTTCACCTAGGACAAAGGCTGAAATCCCAACAGTGACCTCTGACCTGGTCTCTGTCACCCACCTGACCTCCCCTCCCCACCCAGGAATGCCTGGCAGGGTCCCTCCCCAGCCTCTCTACTCATGTCCCCTCTGCCATGTCTCCAGCATGTCTCCTCCAAGCACCTGCTCCGAGCCAGCTCTGCAAGGCCCTGCACCCTCTTCCTGCTTGATTCTCTCTGACACTGATCGCCACGGGACACACCAGGTCATTTGCTTACTGAGTTAGTTATCTATGCTGTGGTCTGTCATCTTTCTCCCAAGCTGGAAAACAGCCCTTGATGGCTAAGATGTTTGTCCTGATCTCTGCTGCGTCCCCAGCACTGGCACACTGCCCCACACAAAATAGGACCCAGAAAAATGAGTCGAGTGAATGAATGACATGTGCCTGCTCCCACCGCAACCCCACCCCCAACATCCACACACCTGGGCACCAGGAGAGGCCTGTGGGCAGGGACTGTGGGCTCGGAGTATGTGGGAGCCCTGGCTGGGGAGCAGAGCCCGGGCCCGAACTCATGCCTCTGGCTGCTCAGCTCTGCCCTCCTCTCATAGGAGCATTGCTGGTGTCTGGTGCTAGGAGGAGGTCGGCAGGAAGATGGAGGGGGAACACAGACAGTGGTCCCAGGACTTAGCAGACAGAGCTTTTAAGGTGCAGCAGAAGGAAGTGTAGGAGAGAGACCAGAGAACTTCCTGCAGACCTGCAGGTGATGGCTTTGGGGTTTCCTGGGAACACTGGGAGTCGGTGAGTGTGAGCATGGGGCCTCTGAAGAGCAGTCCTGAAGCTTGTGTAGAACCAAAGAGAAAGTGGCAGATCCCCGTGGCAACGAGGAGGCCCGGCCAGACGTCCACAGAGGTCTAGAAAAGAGCTGGGAGGAGCAAGAGAAGAGGAGGTCATGGGAAGAGGCGGGGCCTTCCAGGAGGACAGACAGGATGGGCAGCTAGTGGAGCCAGGGGTGTCTGCGTCCTTGAGTTTTAAATAGCATCCACAAGCCAACTCCTGAGACAAAACCGGAAATCACAAGCTGCTTTGTTCCAATTATTCAAACTCCTGAGCCCAAGATGGCTGGGAAGGAGGAAGAACATAGAATCCACTCCTAGGAAGGTCCTGGGGGCCCCAAGTTGGCCCGAGGTGCCCCGAGGTAGGCCCCAGAGCATCAGTTCATTCCAGTCTCACCTTGTGCAGAAGGTAACTTTTTACAGTTTTACGATGGAATATTTTACATTTCTTAAAATCTAGCCACTTGAAGTTTACCATGCAATGATTTTTAGTAAATATACCCATTGTGCAGCCAATTGTCACCAGTCACTCTTAGAACACTTTCCTCAGAAGATCCCTTCTTCAGGGCCCTTCACATCAATCTCTGTTCCACCCCCTACCTGCCCCAGGTGTATGCTCCTTTACTTTCTGTATAGATTTGCCTTTTCTGGACATTCCATGGATTATCAAGCAATCTGTGGTCTCTTGTGTCTGGCTTCTTTCACATAGCATGGTTTTGAAGCCCATCCATGTTCAAGTATGTATCCATAGTTTGTTTCTTTTTATGGCTGAATAGTATTCCACTGAATGGATATACCATCATTGTTTGTGTATTTACTGGTTCATGTACATTCATGCTGCTCTCAGTTTGGAAATCTGATAAGCAATGTGTCTATGAACATTTGTGAGCAAGTTTTTGCATGAGCAGATGTATTCATTTCTCTGGGATAGCTGTCTGGGGGTGGAATAGCTGGGTCATGTAGAAAGGGTATGTTTGACTTTCTAAGAAATGTGCAGAAGGTCTTATTGTCATCATTTTTCATACAAGGACAATGAAGCTCAGACAGGTCAGGTAAATTCCTCTGTAACAGTCATAGCCAAGTGAGGAAAGCAGATTAACAGTAGCACAAATCATGGGCTGTCTGTATCACTGGATAGCCTGTGGGTCCCTAAGTAGATCTCATTTCCAAAAACGATCTTTCCACAAACCTGTCTGCTGTCATGTGCTTGAAATTCTGCCACGAGCACATCCTTCTGTTGGAAGTGTTGCCTGTCTCCATCCAGCACAGGGGGAACTCCTTGGCCACGGTGATGTGCTCCTTCCCAAATACCTACCTGTAAATTATGTCCAGCAGGAGAACCTGGGGTCTAGGAAAGGTGGAGAATGAGAGAAAAGAGGTGTAAAGAGGGCCTGGGAAAGTGGCCCAAATAGCCTCTGTCCCTGGCTCCAGCATGCCACGGCTGCTCCCACCCCAGCAGGACTCAGTTCCCTTCAGTTTGTATTCACTGGGTGTCATTGGGCGGGGCCCTGTGCTGGCACTTGGAGCGAGGGACACAAGGCCCATCAGACCTGGCCCCTTCTCTGAGGGAGCTCACAGCCCATGGGAGCAAGTGTGTTTATCGTCACCCACCAGAGAGGTGCTTTATGGGGGGACTCAAAAGCCCAGAAGCCAGAGCCGGGAGAGACAAAGGGACCAGCACTTTGTCTCCACGGAAGGCCACTATTCCACCTGAGAAAGTTGCTCCTGGGCGGGAACACAGACCCAGTAGTGCCAGATCTTTGATTTTCAAATAAAACCAGAAAATCCAAATACGTATGCGAAACATCCAGACTTTGCAGTGGCATAAATACATTTAAATATTTTTTAACTTCTCTAGAGACTAGGCTTTGCCCAGGAGCCTCCCGTTTGCAACCTCTGGCCAATTTTTCTAGGTCAGAGAAGCCAGGCTCTCCCACCGTCTCTGGCCTTTGAAGAAGGGCGCACCCCAGGGCGGTGCCTCCCGCCGAGCCTTCCCCCTGCTCCAAGGGGATTGGCTAGCGGCAAGAGCCAATCAGGACCCAGAAGCCGGGAGGGGGCGGAGCTCGTGTCCTGGGAGAGTGGGCGAGCGGCCCGCAGTCATCAAACCCCACACGCAGCCGGTGTGCGGGATTGACGGATTTTAATTACATCTCGTTCTAATCCTTAACATTTATCTAAAAAGTGACGGGGGCGGGCATGAGGGCGGGTCACGAGCGTGCTCAGCCCCAGCATCGCCGTGTGTCTAATTAGAAGTTTTCTCCCTCTTGATCACCTAAAGTCAAATTCATTTACTCTGCTCGAATTGAGGGTTTAATTGGATTCTTGTTTTCCTCCTCCTGTCTTCTCCCCCGTCTTTCTTGCCTTCCAGTGGGTCTCTCTCCGTGCAGGAAGCGGGCCACGGCACCTTGTTAGGGGGGAGCCTCCCTTCCAGGACTCCCCTTTGTGTGCCCTTATCAGCCTGCAGCCTGCGGCATCCTTGCCCAGAGCCACAAGCATTATATAGGTCATCATGATTTAGGGCCCTGTGATGCTGTCTAATGGGCACCGAGGGTGGCCCCAGACGAAGGTGGAGCTCTTGGCGCAGGCAGAGCCCGCCCAGTGCCGCCCTCAGCCCGCAGACTCCCCCCTGCTCCTCCCTGCCAGGCCGAGAGGTCCGGATCCTTTCAATCCATTGTGCGGCTGAATGAGCTTAATACTCCGGTTCTGGAAGAAAAGTGGTGGGGAGCAGCAATTAGAGGCCGAGCCAGCTCCATCTGAGACGTTGCGGAGTCACTAAAACCACTAATCCTTTTGCCAGATAATGAGATTTCTTCCCTTTTTATGTCACCCCCTCGCTCCTTGTCAATTAACAGCAAATGCAGCAGCCAGAGATGATAACAGCAAGTACATGGGCAGGGAAGCTGCTACTCAGCCAGGGGGAAAGGTTTCTCTTCCGGGTCACATGCAGCGGTTGCTGGGGGTGGGGCATGGGATAGAGAGGCAGAGGCAGACACCCGCCGGTAGGTCAAGGCTCCAGTCCTGGCTCAGTGGCAGGAGAAAAAGGGCAACGCAAATCAGAACTGGTTTGGAATCCCTGCAGTCCTACATAAGCAGTGACCTTGGGAACGCCACCCACACTCTGAACCTCAATGTCCTCATCTGTAACAGGGCGTTAACATAAGTTTGGTAGGACATGTCAATATGCTTGATATGTAGGAAGGTCCCACCACAGACCAGATAGCCTGATGCTATATCACGTTGTTTTAAGCCCTCAGCAAGGCACTTGGTACACAGTTAGTGCTCAATAAAAACAGGTTGAACATCCCTAATCCAAAACGCTCCAAAATCCGAAACTTTCTGAGCACTGACATGATACAAGTCACATCATGGAATTGTTTCGTGTGCCAAATAAGCTAAAAGATTGTATATAATTTCCTTCTGGCTACATGTATAAGGTGTATAAAAAACATAGTTGAATTTCATGTTTAGACTAAGTTCTCATCCCCAAGATATCTCATTATATAACAAGCAAATATTCCAAAACCTGAAAACCAAAATATTCCCACTCACAAGCATTTTTAGATAAAGCACACTTAACCTGATGTGGTCATAATCATCATGAGACCTCAGGCAGGCTAGCGAACCCCTCTGGGCCTCAGGATTCCCTGACTATGGAATGGGAACAATGACTCTCCCTCTTATTTATCGCTTAAAGTCATTTAAGTAAATGAGTTCATTCACTTTTAGAGAATAGCATCTGGTGCAGAGTCTGGACCCCCTGAAAGTTGGCACTGATTTTTCTGGTAGCTCTCTAAGCTTGGGTAAGTCGCTTACCTTCTCTGAATCTCAGTTCTCTCATCTGCAAAAGAATAAATAAAAGAGGAAACAATAACACCATCTGTCGCGTCTACCGCTCAGGGTTCCTGTGATAATTAAATGAGATAGAGTTGATAAAATGCAGGGTGATCTCTAAATGATCTACAAGTATAAACTGTTAGACCCACTCCATTAAAAGGTAATTAGCTGGTAAATAAAAGCAAAGAATCAAGCATTTATCCCAACTTTCCTATACAAACTGTACCACTGGGTACTCAAAGTGGGGACGAGGGGACATTTCTCCTTTTAGAAGTATCCCAGCTAATAAATGAGGACAGGGCAACAGAGTTAGAGCTGAGCCATTCTGCAGCCCCTTGTGGATAGTGGATGCAGGTACCGCACATCCACAAAGAACATCCCCAACCTGGAGACAGCAGGCATTACTTGCCTCCTGGTGGAAACACGCAGCTCTGTGAGCATGACTTACTAAAAAACCCAAAATTGGATCTGATCGTGCCTCAAAAATGAATTGTAAATTTACAAGAAGCACAGAGGGCAGAGCAGTGTACTAGAGGGTACCGAGGAAAGGCAATCCGTGAATCCACGCTGTGGGGAAACACAGGTCAAGCATCCGATGTCTGCAGCAAAGAAAAAATTGAAAAGACAGAAATGGAGAGCAGAGACTGGGAGAGATCTAGACTTTTCAGCCATCCTCATCTGGGTCCTTATTCAAATGGATTGAATAACGTATAAGACATGTATGGGACAAGTGGAAATGGGGACAGCCACTATTGATATTTGATATTAAGGACTTGTTCATTTTAGTATGAAATGATATTGTGGTTATGTAAAAGCACAGTAGGAAATTGTACCAAGATGATTTAGAATTGAACCTATGGTGTTATGGTTTGGATGTGTGGTGTCCCCCAAAAGCTCGTGTGTGAAATAATGCAAGAACATTTAGAGATGACATGATCAGATTATAAGAGGTATAACCTAGAATGAATTTATCCACTGATACAGATTCACTGGGTGATAACTGTAGGCAGGTAGGATGTGGCTGAGGAAGCAGGTCCCTGGGGTATGCCTTTGGGATTGGTGTTTGGTTCCTGGTAGGCACAGCGTGCTCTCTCTCTCTCTCTCTCTCTCTGTCGCCATGTCCTGAGGAGCTCTCCTCCGCCATGCCTTTCCGCTATGATGTTCAGCCTCATCTCAGACCTGGAGCCATGGAGTTGGCCAACCATGGCTGGAACCTCTGAAGCCCTGATCCAAAATAAACTTTTCCTCCTTGAATTGTTCCTGTGTCGGGTCTTCTGGTCACAGAAATGAAAAAGCTGACTAAAATATATGTTATCTTGGCTTTGCCTTAAAAAGTTGCTGGGAGCAAGCGGACACAGAAAGGAAGCGAGGTTGATTCTTGCGGGAGCTGGTGGTTACCTGGGAGCCGGCATCATGAAGGTTTGCTCGGCTTTTGTGTGTTGGAAATTTTCCACAATAAAACATTACCAGGAAAAATTGAACTCACCAGGATGGACCTGTATCGGGCATCCTGAGATTACAGGCAACACGGATGCTCTAGGATTCTTTTGAGAAAAGCAGGGCGCTGAGGCCACTCATCTTGAGGCATTTGGCTCCCGCTCCAGGCTCTGGATAAATGTATTCCTTTTGGGTGCCCGCTGTTATCGTCTCCAGGGTAACGTAAATGGCAGTTTCACAGTTGTTTTAAATTACACCTCGGGCTTCTCTCCATCTGTCCCTTTTGGCTATACTGCCAGAGCTTCAGAACAAAGCTGGACTAATCAGGGAAGGCTACCTGGAAGAGGTGGCCCAAGACAAGCCCAGGCCCCAAGGCAGACCTGCCCTCGGCTTCACAGTGAGAGGGGCCTGGCTGCCTGGGGAAGGCTTGGCGTGGGAGCCTCATGCAGTCCTTTGGAGCCAGACTGGAGCCTAGAGGCCAGGTGATGTCAGATTTCATGGTGACAGTGCACAGCTCAGTGACTTCCCAAGGTCCATGAGAGAAAGTCAAGCGTCTGTCTGTCATTTAATGGGGTGTCGCCATTACACAAGCTGGACTGGTGGAGAAAGGAGATGAGGAGGAGCGGGCAGGAAGGGAAGGGAGCCCCTCGGGCAGCTATTGACACAGAGCAGTATTTCTCAAAGGGTGTTCCAAGGAACCCCAATCCTTTAAGACCCTCCATGGAAAAGTGGTACCGTGGACAAACGTGTGGGGAACACTGAACGGGTTCTTCTCAGACTCAGTTACATTAACATACAAAGGTCCTGAGAAGTCCCACATCAGACAGAGGATTGCAATCGTGTTTAACTTAACATTTCATCACAGAACACCTCTTTCCGTTTTGCGGAAACCCTGTTTTAGACCCCGGGACACAGTTGTAGGAAGCGTCCAGGCCCAGCCCACCAGCTGACCTCTCCTGCTAACTCCCAGTCACTCACCCCTCCTTATCCCAGGTCACAGGCCTGTGAGCCGCCAGATCCTCTGGGTGAGGCCCAATCCAGAGAGCCCCAGCCCCAGGCCCCACACCCCACTCAGCTTCCGGTGTCAAAGCTGAGCCCACTTTCCAGCTTCTCTACAGGTTCAAGGGAGGCTCAGGAGGGAGGCCTGGAAAATATCCGGGTCTCCCAGACCTGTCAGCATGAGCTCCCAGGCCGATTCAAACGAGGATGAGGCAGTGATATGAAACGCAGGGTGTCCTGGGAGTCAGCGCCCACCCGCAGCCGGGGGCCCGGGGTCTGTGCAGCGATGCCAACTCAGACTTCCTGCATCAAAAGCCTCTGCCCTTATCCCGGGGCTGGCCTGTCCCTGCACGTGTTAGTCTGCTTTTGGTTGCTGTGACCAAAATAGAAATGGCTTAGAAAAGGAGGGATTTGTCTTGGCTCACGGGTTCAGCGGTTTCAGCTCAGGGCTGGCCGGCTCCATGGCTCTGGGCCTGAGGTGAGGTCAAACCTCGTGGTGGGATGTGACGGAGGACAGCCACTCAGTTCATGGCAGCTGGGAAGCAGGGGTGGGCAGGGAAGGGAAATGCTCTTCCAAGGCCCGGCGTCCATGCCCTACTGGTCCAGCCAGGTCCAGGCCCTGCGGTTTCCACCACCTTCCAGTAATGCCATCCAGTTATCAGTCAACTAGTGAGGTCAGAGCTTTTTATGATCCCATTACCTCCCAAAGCCCCGGCTCTGAACACTGCAGCATTGGGGACCAAGCCCATGAGCATGAACCTTGGGGGATCATCCAGATCCCAACCATAACACCCCAGCTTGGGACTCACCTGCTGGCTCCATGGCCTGTGCCCCACCTGAGTTACTGGGTGGAAGGTGAAAAGACCCTCCCTTGCCCCTGGACAGACTGGGGCTGCTGGTGTTGAGATAGGAGACCTCCTGCAGGGAGGTGCCCCTGCTCCACCTCCTCCCCATTTGTGGCTCATTCAAAAGCTGTGCGTTGAGCAACTACTATGTCCTGGCGAAGCTCTGGGGTGGCCTAGGAAGCAGCACTCATAAAAGGCCAACTTTTGTGGGGAGGGAGGGCCTGGAGGGAGGGCAGAAAGAAAACATATAATTCATATTAGAAGGATCTAAGTGCTGTAAACATTTTTAAAAACAATAACAAAAAAAGCAGAAGGGGTAAAGGAGAGGAAGTTTATGGGGCCGAGGGGCCACAGTCCCCCCTTCTCAGCCCTGTTCTTCCCCAAGGCCCTCAACACCCAGTTCCTTAGCGTCTCTTCCCCCAGCACATGGCAGCTCCCCAGGACGGGGGTTTGTCTGTCTTGTTCGCGGCTGGTGCTGAGCAACAGTAAACCTCAGTGAGCCCCACGGAGGGAGAAGCAGCCTGCTGCCCGCGGCCTCCCTGCCTCCCTGCCTCCTTGCCCCATCTTCTGCCGGAAAGAGGTTTTTTGGAAGCTGATGGGAAAGAGTAGCGGCACCAGGCGCCCTGGCCTTGTGGGCAACCTGCCCCATCTCACTGGTTCCTACTCAGCTCCTCTGCTGTGCCGCTCATCTCTTCTCAAGGCCTCTCTGACTGCGGAAATAAGAGACAGAGATGACCGCAGAGTGGCAGCCCGAAGGCAAGGCCATGGGGAGGGGCACAGTGCACAGCGCTCAGCTCTAATTCAGGAGACCCCAGAACCCCACTGTTTCTTACCACCCCACCCTCTAGGCCAGCCACGGTTCCTCTGGGTTAATACAGCAGATTTCTCCCTGCTCGGCCCAGCCAGAGCCATGCTGGGTAACAGGCCAGGGCTCATCGCTCCTCTGCTGCAAGTCCCCAGGAGGCTTCCATGTCACTCTGCAGAAAAACCGTCGTCTCTGCTCTTTCCACACAAGGGGAAAGTTCTAGCCCAGAAGACAGCCCTCCAATCTCATCCTCCACCAAATTTTCCCAGGCTCACTGCCTCTTCTTGTTAGTCCTCAAAGAACCATCACAGCCGTGCCCCAGGGCCTTTGCACTTGCCATTCTCTCAACCTGGATGTCCCTGCCCTGGCATCTGCATGGTCAGCACCTTCTTGGGGCTCACCAGCTGCTTGGTACTAACTCCCCAGAGAGGTGTTCCCTGAAGATCCCATTCCAGATGGCCACCTCCTCCTGCTCCAGATTTTCCTGCTTTACCTTTTACCTCATGGCTCTCTCACCACTTGATGTCATACTGTATGTTTAGTCCATTGGTCGTTATCTATGTCACAGGAATGCATGCTCCCTAAGGACAGCACTGTGGCTCTCCCCTGGACGGTTACATTCTCAGCCCCTAGGACAGGACCAAGCACACAGGAGATGCTCAGTAGCTCTCTGATGCATGAATGAATGGGCGAGCCAGCCTGTCAGGAGCATGGGGTGCAAGTCCCCTGGGGATCGTGCACAGTGGTTCTCCTGCTCTATCCTGGCACACGGCAAATGAGCTATACTGGGCCGGAGCTCAATCCCCTACCTGGGACACAATCCTGGGACACATTCCAGGGACGAGCTGAGGATACAGAGCCTTCTTCCACCTGCTGCTTGAGTAACTTCCTTGCCTCCCTGGCAGGTGGCCAGCCAAGTGCTCAAGGGTCAGAAGCCCCATTCCTGCTGAGGCGCCCCTTTCCTGCCTAAAGGCAGAATATGAGGGTGATCGGATTACAAGAGCTATATATATTCTGGAAACGTGGAAACTGCCTAGAAAGCACAAATAAAGTAGAAATAAATCGTGATACATGTATGCATCTTTTTTTCTCTGTTACTAACTGGAGACCAAGTGGTACCCCTATGTGGTAACCAACTTTATTCTTAACTTAAGCCTGGGAACGTATTCCCACACCATGGACACTTTTTCTATAATGCCACTTTGTAACAGTTGTCCTGTGTTCCAGAATCAAACCCCCGGTGGTGAATCTAAGCCCATCCCCCATCATTGGACACATAGGTTGCTTCCAAGGTTTCCTTTCCTGCTGTGGTGAGCATCCCATATCCTATACCCTAGTGCTCAACTCCGATGGTCTCCTCTAGCTCAAAGCTGGGATTCCAATCTAGGCAGGAGAAGGAGGCGGTAGCTCATCCCCCACTTTCTTCCCTCCGAGCCGGGCAGCACTGCGCAGGCCGCATTGGTCCGGCACCTCCCCCTGCCCTCCACAGGCCTTCCTCAGGAACTGTGCTTTTCAGTTAGAGAATCTTGTTTTGGCAAGTTTTGACATTCTCAGAAGTGAGAGTTTTTGTGTGTGGATGCAAATATACACACTGTCCAAAAGCTACCCGTGATGCTTGGCATTTCACACACGTGGGGATGGCCTTCTATGACTCGAGATCAGCAGCAAGCCCATGGCCCTCTCTGAGCTCCAGGACCCTGCTCTGTGCAAGCATGGGAGGGTGCTGAGGCGGTCTCAGGTCCCCCTCAGCCCCATCCTACAGGTCGGGCCTCTATGCACTGGTCAGTATCAAGAGGGGAGAACGCAGGCTGTGAAGTCCAGCAACCGGCTTTGGAATCCCAGCTTTGCCAAGTAGTACCCACATGGCCTCCAGCAGTTTCTTGGGCTCTCTGTACCTCCGTCCCCTTTTCTACATCACAGGGATAATGGTAACGCCCACGTCGCAGGCATGTGGGCAAAGGAACAAGGTTTCCTGAGCCACCTCTTGTCCCCACACCTGGCTCAGAGCACAGTAAGTGCTCAATAAATCCATCTTCATTATGATGACAAGATTTGGTCTTTTGGATCCTTCAGCACCTTGGCCACACTGTTACTGTCCCTGTTTTATCAACAAGAAGCCAGGTTCAGAGAGCGCAGCCCTTGTCTGGGGGCACACAGCCCTTCCAGGCTTAGCCCCACCCCCACTCCTGCTGTACTGCCCCCTCACCTGGAGGACAGGTCCCTAGAAGGTGGCCCGGCCCCGCAGAGGCTCAGGGGATGGGAAGACTCCATAGCTGGGAATGGAGCTCACGATTCCTCCATTCCCTCTCCTCAGGCATGGTCCCTGGTCCCCTGCCAAGGTCCCTCCTTCACAGGGTGAGCGTGGCCAAGGAGAAGAGGTAGCGGCCGCCCCTCCACATCAGGTCGCCAGAGGAACATGGCGGATGCTGCTGACCTAACGGCCAGAGCGACTGATACGCTTGTGTCCAAAAAAAAATAAAACACAGAAAGTGAGACCCAAAGAAACAGTTTCTTCTCCAAAGGAAAGGTTTGCAGCCCAGGAGGCAGTCCAGGGACAGGCCCAGTAGCCTCTGCCCCCCACAGTGCCTCAGCTGGGGGTGGGCCAGCAGGCCTGGCCCCGGCTCTCCTGGCTGCCTTGAGACTTCTGATCAGGAAGCCCCACTTGTGGCCCTGGCCACTGGTCCAGGAAACGCTGGGACCTTCCGCCTCCCATGGCACCACCTGCCCCCAGATCTCCAATCCTCTTGGGGTGGGGAGCAGAGAGGGCTCCTGGGCAGCAGATGGCCCATCTCCAAGGCCCACCCAGCCACACCTGCTGAGCCCCTTCATTTGGTCTGGGCCTGGGTCATCCTGTAGCTCCCAGATCTTTGGCCTTTCGTCCAGATCTTTCCATCCTCCTCCACATTCCCACACGCCCGGGCTCCAGCTCTGACACCCGAGGGCAAGAACAGACAGCGGCCTCCCCGCAGGCCAGCCCTGCCTCATGGCAGCAGATGGTCCAGGTCCAACTGCCATATAAAGGAAGAGGACATGCCAGGAAGGAAGGAAGGAAGGAAGGAAGATTAATAATTCAAAAAGAAAACCAGCTGGCCATATAATTTTACATTTATTCTTATGACCAATTAATCTCTGTCTCCCTTAGACCATAAATCCCATGAGGGCAAGACCCGTGTCTGACTGGAGCATCCTAGCTCAGACGTCAGAGATGGGACCTAGCACACAGAGTGAATGACAAGACGGAAGAGGAACGGCAGCCCCCCGCCCTCCCAGGCCTTTCTGGGGGGCTCAGGAAGGACCTCCAGAGCCCGAGGCAAGGGGCGGTTAAGCCAGTGTCGAGGTTACCCACCTGGGGTCTACAAAGGCACTTGTGTGAATCCTGATTTCAAGATTTTAAAAAGTCTAGTGAAGTCAGTCCCCCTCCCCCATTTGCAGCCCCTTGGGTTTTGCCCAGGTTTTGTTCAGGGGCTCTGCTGACTATAGATGACATCAAAGACCCCAACCTGATTCCAGATCACGTGCCCAGGACTGCCACAGGTGGACCCTGTGCTCACAGGTGCATGAAGGCCATTCACCACCCTGCAGACGAGGGCGGGTCGTGGCACAAGGCACATGGCATAGGGCTCCCCAACGCCCCCAGCGAGCCCTGCCAGAGAGACACGGGGGACCTGGGGGACCCATGTCAAACATGCTCAGGGTCCCTGCAGGACCACGCTCCATGCTCTGACCACCTTCTTCTGGATCAAGAAGTATTTGCAGAGCAAGAGGAAGGAGAAAGAAAAGTGGGAGGGACGGTCATGCCAGTGGACCTGGACCCCAAGTACAAAGCCCAAATTTCCACCGGGACTACAAAGGCCCCCTTCCCCCCGCCAGGGACTAGAGGAGGCCGTGGGCTCCTCCATAGGACTCGCTCTTGCTGGCACCATCCACATCCCTGAGCGCACTGTCTCCCAGGGCACAACCAGGTCACGACCCCAGAGTGGGCGGCATGTGATTGGATTTTAAGTCACTCTCGATGGCCCTGCTAATAACCATAGTGACAGACAGCAGCACACCCTAAGAAAACACCTGCTTTCCTGGGCACTGAGTGGGCAGGGCACCTCCCAGACCTTTGATCATTTCATTTCAACCCCCAGAACAAGGAAAGTACAAGATGATGCTCATCATACTGAGGCCCAGAGTGGTGGGGACAGATGGTTGCGTGAATCGTCCCCAATATGTTTACACAGCCCTCCCACCCTGGCTCAGGCCTCGGCCATGTGACATACTTTGGCCAATAAGAAGGAAGCAAGCCTGGTGCCGGGAGAGACCCGACAGGTGCCTGCGCATTCTGGTTTGCTCTCTTCTTTCCTCTGAAGCCCTTCGCAGCCCCGAGAAGGAGCCCAGGCCCCACCGGGAGGAGGCCGGCACTGCATCCATCCCAGAGGGGACCAAATGCACCAGCCGGTCCTCAGGGAATCCGCCACCTGATGGAAGCTCAAGTGAGCCCAGCCAAGGTCACCAGGCCTCGCCCAGACCTCAGCAGCCTGCTGATCCCAAATGCAATTGCTGTCTGGAGAGCCACATGCATGTCTGTGCCACCGAACCATGAGACCTGAGTGTTCACAGCACAGCAAATGCACTGGACACAGAGAGAGGTCTCTTGGCCAGCGTCACTCAAGAGGGCTAAGATTCAAACCCGCCACTTTTGGCCCGTGAAGCACACGCTTAAGCAGAGGGCCAAAGCTCAGAGATGTCAAGGGACCTACCTAAGGTCACTCAGCTAGCCAGGCCAAGCTCAGGCCCTGGTTACGCAGCAGCCTGCTATCCTGTGCCTTGGAGGTTCCCCTCCTGTGTTTCAGGACACGCCTGACCTTCTCTCTCCCATCCTGAGCCTCAGACAAAGCAGGTGGCTCCTGCCCCTGTCTACCCACCTTACCTTCCCCTCCTTGCCTAGTGGGAGCTGCTGGAGGTCCTGAATGGAAGAGGGTGGCAGCTGAGGTCACGGTGTGAACAGGGCTTGCTGTGGACCACAGGAAGGACTTCTCAGACAGACTTGTGCCTTTCACTCAAAACTCGGGGTGAGAGGGGCATAGAGCTGGCCTGGCCAGGCCTCCAGAGATCTCCAGGAGGAAGAAGGACGGGCTTGGGGGTTGGGGGGGGGCTGGCCCTGCAAGTCTAACTGTACAGCGAGGGGAGGGAAGGCCACGTGCAGAAGCTCTTCAGCTTAGGATGGATTCCCCTCCCAGTACACCGTGCTGGGTTAGAGCACCGGGCACTGGAAACACATTCACTGCCCTGCTTCTGCTGAACGTCTCAGCTTAGCCGAGCCTGTCTTAAATGTGCTCAGACCATCCGGGCACCATGGCGCACGCCTGTAATCCCAGCACCTGGGAGGCTGAGACAGGAGGATCACGAGTTCAAAGCCAGCCTCAGCAATGGCGAGGCGCTAAGCAACTCAGTGAGACCCTGTCTCTACATAGAACACAAAATAGGGCTGGGGATGTGGCTCAGGGGTTGAGTGGCCCTGAGTTCAATTCCTGGTACAAAAAACAAAAAACAAAAAAATGGTGCTCAAGCTAACATTAGCCTTCAGTAAAGCCTCCTTTATAATAAAATGTTGACTATTTCATGTGACTGATTGTAATACTTTACTAAAAGAGAGAAACAGAGGTGATCGGTGCACTTTCATACCATCAGGGTTAAAGAATCACCCAGTTGCACTGTTCTACGTAGGGGACCCCCTGTGCCCATTTGGGTGGATGGAGCCCCTCGAGGGCATAGCTGAGGCCCAGCTCTGACTGCAGGGGTCTAGGGTTTTGACGAGGCCCCTCTCTGCCACCACCAAAAAATAAAGGAGGAAGAGACAGCTGTGGCAGGAGGCAAAGAAAATGCTTCAGGGTCACTCAGTCCCAGACTGGAACCCCACATGCCCTGGGTTGGGTGGGTTTCTTAATCTCTCTGAGCCTCGGTTTTTCATGGGGGAAACAGGAGTGGCCCTCTGGGGTCTGGTGGGTTGTTGAGAAGCCTACCTGGGAGACACCTTGTGAGCCCCATGTCACCCACAAGTGCCACATGGGCAGAGATGACAAGGACAGGAAGGTCCTGAGGTCCAGCCCCAGGGCTCCACGGCCCAGGATGAAACCCACGACCTCTGCCCCTCAGTGCTCAACGGGGGCCATGTGCCCCGAATGGCCTGACTGTACATGTAGGAAAACTGAAACCTGAGAGATGGGCTTTGGCCAGATCCTAACCGCCAGGCAGAGCAGAGCCAATCCCTGAACCAGGTCTCCTGGTTGGGTTCCTCCTCCTCCAACCTACAGTCAGAGCTCCTGGGCCTGGACCCCTCCCCTCCACTGAGCCACCCCAGGGTGGAAGTGCACCTGGAGATCTGATCCCTGTTCCCTATGGGCTAATCCCTCGTGAAGGGCGCTGCCAATCAATGTAGGAGGCTGGGCCTCCCCCAGGGAGGCGCCTGTGTGTGTCGGGTTCAGAAGAACTGAAAGTCCTGGGAGTGGCCCCTGGAGAGAGGTCTGAGACTTACAAGCCTGTGAGGGCCCCTCCAGTTAGGCAGCTGTCCTTGTCCTGACTGGGGTCACCCTTTGGCTTTATCACAACCCTGAAGGGGACCCCCTCAGCCCTCACCAGTCCGGCCATCAGGAAGAGGGAGTTGTTTCACGCTCCAGACGGAATCCAAAGTTCTTCTCAGAGCGTTCACAAGTGTATCTCCCCCTGTGGAGCGTCCCCAACAGCCCAGGCCAGCCCACGGGATGCCCCCTGGGCACTCCAAACTGCCCATGAGCAGCGTGGCCCAGGGGAGAGAGCAGGCCACGCCCAGGACTCCACCCCAGCCACAGCCCTGGGACCAGCCAGACAGGGCACTAGGGGTGATGAGAGGGTACCCCAGTCCTGCTTCTGCACCTCAGTTTCCTCCTCTGTAAGGTGGGGACCAATACACCTTCCTCTCCAAGCTGCCCAAGGACAAAATGAGACAGCATACGAAGACACCTCACTTAAGGATGGTCCCAAAAGGCTAAGCCCTCACCTTCACCCAGAGGCAAGCTTGACGGACCCCTTCCTACCACCCTTGGACCTGGAGGTCACCTTGGCCCTGACCTCTGCCTGCACCTCTGACCGTGGCCTTGTCTGGCATCTACCTGGGTTGGTTTTTGAACTGTAATTTTTTATTTATTTTTTGGGGGGTGCTAGGAATAAGCACACGCTCTGGCCCTGAGCTGCACCTCCAGCTCATCCTGTGAATAAGAAACCTATCTGTCTGGGAGAAATTTAAAAGGCTTAAATGTCTACACAGGGAAGAGCAAGTCCTGGCTCTCTCCCAGCCACCTATTTGCCATTGTTTGCCAGGCTCCAGTGATTCATCTACTCTTCTGGGGATTGTCTGTTACTTTGTAGCAAAGTGCACAGGTGTCTCACACACAGAGCTCAGCCCCTGCCTTCCCCGGCTCCTCAGCAGCCCAGCTTGGCAATCTCCCCAGAGGACACAGACAGCTGCTTTTTTCTTTTTGCTGGCTGTGTGGTATTCCACTGCCCAGGGACACCATTTAGTTGCCAGATCCTTATTCTTTGTTCCTTCTCTTATTTCCTGTAGAGCTATCACAAATAGTGCTGCAATAAGTCACCATGTTATCTGTAGGATAAATGACAAGCAACTGAATCTCAAGGATTTATTTATGTATGATTTCAATAGATAATGTCAAATTGTCCTCCATCTAGGGAATAACAGCATAGTTTGAGAATACCTATATTTCCACATTTTCAGCTCAGTATATTATCAATTTTTGAATCTCGCTCAATCTGATGGACAGAAATGGTATCTCTACCTATTTTTAATCTGCATTTCCCTCATGGGAAAGAATGAACAACTTTGTATATAATTACGAATCAATTGTTTCTTGCCCAAAACTGTCCATTCCTGATCTTTTCCCTCTTTTCTTACTGGGATTTTTTTATTATTATTATTACTGATTTGGAGGAGCTCTTTATATATTAAGGAATTTAGCCTTTGTCTATGAAATGAACTTCACATGTGTGCTTCGGTCTTTCATTTGTCTTTTGATTCCGGTGATAGCACTTATACCCATACAGATTTTTTTAAATTTCATCATATTTACTGATATGGGTTGTGTGGTGATTCTGGGGTTTTGGTCACACTTAGAAACCCTCAGAATTTTAAACCTGATTTTCACTGACTCCCTGTGTTGGTGTGTGGCCTGAGTTCCTCCCTGGTTTGACCCATTACCAACGCTGTTATCTGCATTCCGCTTTCCTTGGACAGTTCCACTTGACTTTGACTGGACGGCCCCCACCCCTCTTCTCTTTCCTCCACCCACCTCCTGAAGTTGGACCTTTGGCTTCCTGCCACTCCCCAGGCCCAGCCTCCTCCTGGGGCGGCCACGCCCTGAAGGTTCCTCCCCCACCCCCCACCCACATCACAGGTCCAGCCCCCCAGCCTCCTGGCTCCTTCCAGAACAGTTGGGGCAGTGGGTGAGGGCGAGGAGGAGGCAGGAATGAGAGGAGGCTTCCCAGGGCCTCTGCCCGCAGACCCCAACACGGCGCCCTCCTTCAGAGCGACTTAGCAGAATTTCTATCTTTATTAATCAAATAACAAATTTAATTAATTACCTTAAATTGCTTTAATTGAATCTAGCACAAAAGCATGGACAAAATCCCGGGAAGTAATGAGCCCAGGCGTTTCCAGCATCTGCAGCTGAAATGATCTTTAATTTCAATTTGGGAGCAAAAGCAACCTGGCTGCAGGGACGCCCTCCCTCCGGGGCACTCAGGGGACCTCGTGGCCGCCCACGGCGCTGGCAGGGCCCCAGCACCCTCTTCTCTCTCATTCTTTGCAGAGAATTAGCTCAACCCAGAGGTGGGTGCGAACCCTGCCCACAGGTGCACCACAGCACTGACCCTGGGGACGCACCCCTCATGAGACAGCAGCTCACCGGAGCTGGACGCGCCTCTGCTCCCGCTGGGCCCTCCCCAGGAAGGCCTGTCCCTGCTTTCCCAGCTGTCGCCTTCCTGAGTTCAAGGCCAGTTCAGATGGCCACACCCCAGGGCTCCCTTGAAGCCCATCTTCCAGTCTCCTCTGCCCTGAGCCTCTAGGTCCCCTCTGCCTGCTCCCTCCACATCTTCCCCCTTCTCTGACTCAACCACCTTGCTTTCAAGCCTCTCTCCATCCCTGGGGCACCTGCGCTCCTGTCTGACCTCCAGCTGGCGTGACTTCTAAGAAGAAAGAGACCGCTAAGGCAGTCAAGAGGCACCTGAGTCTCATTCCTGACACAGTGGTCATTACTTTGTGTTGCTAGTTTGCCTTCCTGCCCGTGCCAAACCTCTGTTGACAGTCCTTTCCTTGTGCGATGCTCCTGCTCACACACCTGCCATGGCTCCCTATTAACTGGGACCTCAAGTTCAAACTCTGCTTCCTGACTTTCAAGATCCTTCCAAACTTAACCCCACGTGGGTCAGGCAGCCTGCCTAATACACAATGTAACCCCCTGGAAATTTACATGACTTTTTCAAACCTTCATTTTTCTCCTCTATAAAGTGGACACAGCAATCCCTACCTTGGAAGAAGGGTTGGGGACACAGCCCGGTGCCCGGCATCACAGCAGCCCTTGGGAAGCGGGAGTACCTGTCTGTCCACTCCTTCTGCCCCTCCAGCCTGGCCCCCTGTTGGGTGCGCCAAACATGCTTAGCCCCCAAGGTTGGGGTCTTCACCTCTCTAGAAATCTGTGTCCTACCCCCACAGCTTCGTTCAGGCTGTTCCCTCTGCCCACACATCCTGCAGGGCTGCGCTCAAGCTGTCCTTCTCTACTTCATCCCTAAGAGGACACCCAGAGTCCCTCCTCCAGTCTCTGGGCAGGAGCTGGCGTAGGTCTGTCCCAGGAGGGGTGCAGAAGCTCACACCCCAGGGATCAGGAGCTGCCTCCCCAGAATTCCTATCACCAGTTCTGGCATAGAGCACCTGCCCCCTCCCTGGCCACCCCACCCCCACCCCAGTGTCCCTTCTCTGTCCATCCCCCTCAAGGCAGGCTGCCACTCTTCAGCCAAGTCCCCTCTGATGGGTCTCTTTAATCATGATCCTTCTGAAATCTCGGGAGCCCATTCGTCCTGCCAAGAACACCCCCCGTCAGTCCACAGCGGGTCCCATCCCTGAACCACAGAAGGGCTGAGACGCGCAGGCCAAACCTCCCCTTCCCCTCTCCTCTCCCTGAGCTCCTGCCTGTGGGCTTCAACCCTCTCACTGAATAATGGGAACAGTGAGTCCCGCCCAAGACCACCACGCCAGCCAGTGCACAGGGAACAGGGGACGCTGGAGACTGGCCTTCGTCAGGGAGGCCTGAGACTCCGAGGTTGCTCAGGAAGGAGGGCGTGATCGGTAACAGACCAGCAATGACGTTCAGGGGCTGCCAGGCATCTGGCACCCGCCAGCGCCCTTCAGCCCGGCCAGGCGTCTCCTCACAGCCCTGGCTCCGCAGAGCAGTGGGCACAGCACCTTTGCCTGAATTCCAGTAGCTTCCAGGGCTGCGCTAACAGTTCCACAGGCCAAGAGCCTTCGATCAATACATATGCGTGTCCTCGTGATTCTGGGGCCACGCGTCCAGAATCAAGGTGTGGACAGGACCCGTGTCCTCGTCAGGCTCTAGGGGAAGGGCCTTCCTCGCTTCCTCCAGTTCTGGTGGCTCCAGCGGCTCCCTGGCTGGTGGCTGCACCGTTCCGTCTCTGCCTCTGGCTTCCCATGGCATTACCCTCGGTCTGTGTCTCAGATCCTCCCTCCTGTCTTTTATAAAGACACTAGCCATTGGATCTAGGACCCTCTCTAGAGCCAGCAGGAGCTTATCTTGAGATCCTTAACTGAATTTCATCCATAAGACCCTTTTTCCAAAGAGAGTCACCGTGACAGGTACTGGGGGTCTGGACTCTCGGCTCACTCTTCCCCCATGCACCCCACCCAGGCCTCAGAGGGAGGCAAGACAGATGTCACTGTCCTCGAAATACCCATCCAGCAGAAGGTGAGGCTGAGGCTTAGGGAGGAGGAGTCGGAGGGCGGGACTCCACCGTCTAAGGTCGCATGCCTTGGTCTTGGTAAAGCCTGGGTCTTCTACAAAGCCCAGAATTCAGTCATTCATTCAACGCCAAAAAACACCATGACAAGTAATACGGACATTATTACAGCCTTGAGAATCAGATGCTCCTTCCACTTCCATCTGATAAACAAGAACAGTGAGGCTGAGAAAAGATCAGAGTCAGGACTAGAATCTAGGACCCTGCACCTGCTCCAGAAAGTCCCAAAGCCAGCCCGCCCTGTGCTCTGCTGTGCTATCCACTATAAGTCCGCTCTGGCTGGACAGTCCGTGGTCTCTGTCTCCAAGAGTCTCCCGGTCACAGAGAGGAAGCGGGTGCAGGAGGCCAGAGACCAGTTCTGAGAGGAGCAGATGCTTGTAGGGTCCAAAGGGGCAGGACAGCTTCACCCACCAGAGGGGCTGCCCTCCTCCCCCAGAAGCTGGGTTTGCAAGTGTGTAGGACAAGTGGGCCACCACCTGAGGAGAGCATCGCCCCACCCCCAGGGTGGTCCATTTGGAGGCAGTGCAGGGCAGATGGGTGGTGCTGGTGGGGCTCACTGGGAACCTGTGGGGCTGTGGCTCTGGGGTCCTCCAGCTGTGGAGTTGAGGCAGGGGCTGTGGTGAGTACCGGCCGTCCCCGCAGACAGCAGACACCCAGCCTCCCTGTTCCTTGGCAAACCTCGCCTTTTATAAATAGTTGTACTTGCTGGGAGCCCAGTGAGTGTCTGACTGACAGGCAGAGCCAGACCCATCTGCCTGGGGCTGCGCGGGCTGAGCAACACGCCTCTCCACCACGCAGCGCCCCCTGCCACCGGGGTGTCACTGCACCCAGGATGTGGCATCTGGCACATGCCGGCTCCATGTGGCTGGTGGCACAGGGCCTGTGTGGGCCCTCGGAGTAACCAAGTCATTAGAAAGGATTGGTAAGTTCCTGGTCCCTGGAGGAGTCCTGGGGGCTCTGGGTGACCGTGTGACAGTTCTGACTCAGGGTTCTGACACAAGTTTGGGGCACAGGGTGAGGGCTAGGCCAGTGTACAGCAGGGATGACATGACTGGGACTCTCAGGGTCACTGGTGAATGAACAAGACTGCTTCCTCCTCCCGAGCTCACGTGCACCAGGCCATGGTGGAGATTCCTGTGGAAGGCTGGAGAGATGGCTGCACCCTCGTCTGTGCTCCCCTGTGCAAGGTCACTTCCCTAGTCTTCTCTACCCGAGATGGAACACATTCCCACGCTCCTTGAGCTTTCTCAGCCATGTGACTTTTTTGCCCAATAGGATATTAGAAAATGTGTCACAAGCAGAGGTGTGTTGGAGCTGGCCTTCGTTTGCGACTGGGACCCCTTCTGCCATCACTTGGAAGATGGCAGAAGCTCCACTAGCCTCCTGCAGGAAAAGAGGCCCCATAATGAAGTTCTGCTCCCCCACCACCAGCTGTCCCACCTGTAGTTCCAGGCACCAGCCCTTCTGAACAGCCCACAGAACCCTGAGAACTATTAAATGGTTATTCTTTTGAGCCATATTTCAGGTGGTTTGTTCTCAGGGAAAGTTAACTGATACCATGTTGTAGAGTAGCAAGCCTAGAAATATTTGGGGATGCTTATCACTGCAGCATTACTTAGCCCATTGTGACTGATACCATAGTCGCTTTGCTTTTTGCTCTAGGAAAACAAGCACATTTCAGTTAAGTTGCAAGGATACTTATTCTGTAGGGTTTCCCTCCTGTTCAAGCACCCATTCTGCACAACTAACCCTGTCCACACAGCCACTCTCCTTGCTCTTCATCCAAGTAGGATCTATTACCTCTGTTCATGCCCCTGGATAGGTAAGCCACTGGGTCAATCATGAACTTTCTCCTCTCTTCTAGGCCAAGCACTCCAGGGTTGACTGTTCACTATGGACCCTGGAAGCAAGCAGGCCAGCCTGAGTGGAGACTCAGTGCTCCCTTCCCTCTCTTGCATATTACTCGGCTGCAGTGAGTGGTGAAAAAAAGCACTGGCCTCAGCCTCAGACCTGGGTTCAAATCTCTGCTCTACCCTTCACCTTTTAACCCTGGTTCGCACCTCTTAGCTGCATGACCTGGGGAATATTCTTTAGCATCACCGAGGCTCAATTTCCTCCTCTGTGAACTGGCAATAAACTTTTTTCACAAGGTCGTAAAAATTACAAATATGCTAAATGCCCTACACAGCGCTTGATACACAGGAGGCACTTGAAATGGTCACTTCTTCTCAAGTTCCAGCTCTGTGACAGGCAGGCTACGCATCCTTGGGCAAGTCATTGCTTCTCTGAGCCTCCATTGCCTCCTCTGTAAAGCAGAGGTTCGACTGTCTTTCTGACGGTGACCACGTAAGGATTAAACAGGAAGCGTGGGTAAAGGGCATGGTGTGTAGTCAGTTCTGAAGGACTGTTCCTCTTCCTCTGGATAGAGAATTTCTCTGAGGGCAAAGGTCAAGTTTTGTTCCTGGATCCTTCTCCTAACTGACCAACAGAGCCTGCTCCTCACACGCACTCAGTGAGGGTGGGCTCCTCGGGAGGGATGAGCAGATCCCAGGGACCCCTCCAGCCTCTGCATCTGCTCGCCTCCGGGGCACATAGCCAGGTTCTATGGGTGTGCTCACCTGAAAGATGTGGCAGGGCTGAGGCTGCAAGGAACCTCTGTGAGCATCCCAAGCCGACATCACCCTCCCCCCCAGATCTGCTGCGTCTCCCTCTCCCACAAGCCAGCTCCAGGGCGGCTGGAGAGCAGTTTCCATGGTGATAGCATTTGGAAGTTTTCTAGGAGCTGAACAGGAATAATTTCCCACCTTCCCCTCCTCTGTGCCAATCCAGGGAAAAGGAGCTTATTTCAGACAGAGGGCGGGGTGCGGGGCTGGCAGCAGCTCCTTCCTTGTCGCCCTTTGGAGATGATCCTGCCGAGATCCTCTCCCCTGCTCCCTGCCCAGCCCCCACTGTGTCCCTTGGAGCCCCAGACTTTGGTCTTCACCCCCCTCTGCTTAGATGAAGGGGTGGCCTGGGTGAGGAGAGAAAGGAGAGAAAAGGAAAGGAGAACGGAAAGAGAGACGGGGAGGCTGGCATGTGCCCCGCCAAAGCCGCACCTCTGGTCACCACAGTGGCTACAGGAGGTAACGCTCATTCCTGGAGAGAAGAGCTGCGGCCCGGGACTGAGAATCAACCTACGTTCTGAAACCACAGGATGAGTCTGTTTTCCAGGCTGATGACACAGTACCATACACTGGGCTTGCTGTCACCAAGGAAGAGGCTTCTTTTGGCTCATGCTTTGGGTCCAAGGTCAAGGGCCCACAGCTGACCAGGCCTCCTGGCTAGCAGAGTCCCACTCGGTGACAGATGGGAGCGCACGGGTGTATTTCTGGGTCTCATGTCGTTCTTATGAAGCCACCAAGCTTCAGTCATCGGGGCTCCAGGCTGATGGCCTATGGGTCCCCATCACCCCCAAGGCCTCGCCTCTCATGGAGGGAGGACCAAGAATCCACCTTCTCAGTGCCTGGTGGCGGGGACTCCGTGTGGCATGTGAACTCTGGGGCACAGTCGAGCCATGTCCAAAGTCCAGCAGTGCCACAGGACCATCTCCTACTCCGCAGGACCCTTCTCAGCATTTGAAGGGCCCTTTGGTCTTGAGGGGGCCCCATCCAATTTGTACCCAATTCCTCGCCAGTGTCCCTGACCGTCCAGGCAGGCGTGGATGTGATGCACTTCCCCTCCCCTCCTGGCACTGCTGCGAAGGGGGCGTCTGCCCCAGATCAGGTGAGCCAGGACCCCCAGCAGGTGCTAGGAAGCAGGCCAAGGCACAGCCTTAGATGGAGGCACAAC
This sequence comes from Geosciurus inauris, assembly GCA_004024805.1. NCBI lineage: Eukaryota > Metazoa > Chordata > Mammalia > Rodentia > Sciuridae > Geosciurus > Geosciurus inauris. The sequence goes on from PVHX01004671.1 coordinate 34,251, forward strand.
CATCAGGAAGAGGTGATAAGAATTTTTCCAAGGCCACACACTCAGACAACCAAGTCCTATGGGGATCTGACAGGGATCATCAGGATAAGAAGACAGAATCAGATTTGAGTCCTGATTCTATCACTCACTAGCTGGGTGACCTTAAGAAAGTTGCTTAACCTCTCTGAATCTTTTCTGCCTCATCTCTCTTTTCCATTCTGTCTTGCTCAAAAAGGTTATTTTAGTGGCCGGGAGCAGTGGCGCACACCTGTAATCCTAGCAGCTCGGGAGGCTGAGACAGGAAATTTGCGAGTTCAAAGCCAACCTCAGCAATGGCAAGGCACTAAGCAACTCAGCAAGACCCTGTCTCTAAATAAAACACAAAATAGGGCTGGGGATGTGGCTCAGTGGACGAGCAACCGTGAGTTCAACCCCAGTACCTCAAAAAAGGGAGGGTTATTTTAAAAGTTCAAAGTGAAAGCACTCAGCAAATTACCCAACGCCACATGCTTGTCGGATATTTCTATTACTTTGGCAGAGTCAGTGACCAAGAAAAGCTTAAACCTGGTCTCGACCACACTGAACTGAATCCAGGGGACAAGAAAAGGTCGAATGCCAATCTAAAAATGCAAAATTCACAGGCAACAAAGGAAGTCAGAAGGGACTTCCACAGCACAGGGATCTGCTCGGTGGCCTTAGACACGTCACTTCACCAAAAGATGCTCTGATGGGCCCCCTGGGTCCAAGCCGGAAGAGAGACCAAGTCAGGCTGGAGAGGACGCTCTGGGTCAGCACCGGGGACAGCTCCCCCAAGGGGTGGAGGCAGCAGAACTTTTACCCTAGATACCTGGGTTCAAATTCTCTGCCAAACTCAGAATAAGACCTCGGGAAGGTATCAGAGCCTCTGTGAGCCTTCAGCGTCCCCACATGGACCTTTAGCCCCGAGGCTTACCAAGATGAGCACCACCCACCCTCCGCGTGGGGCTCAGCTCAGTGCAGGTTGTGCTACCACTAAGAAGCAGGTGGCTGACTTTATTAGGTCCTGATGTCCCCCTCCAAGACTCAGGCCCACCACGGACTATTCTCTGGCTGTTTCCTTAAAGGTGAATTGTTATGTTCGATTGTTCAGGAACTGGAGTGGCAGGGCCTGGAGAGAGAACCCTGGGTCCAGGGCCTGCTGTGCATCCTGGGGCCAAGGCCTTCCTTTCTCTGAGCATCTCCTTTCTCCTTTGTAATGTGGAAGTTCAATGCTGCCTGCCTCGTGTGGCTCCTGCGAGGTTTCAACGAGAACACACGTGAGACGTCTTAGGTACACGCCCGTCCATAGCAAGTGCCCAGTGAAAGCCTGGTCCCCGGTCCTCCCTCCCTGTCTGAACTGAGACTCTCTGGCTTTGAGAAACACCTGCAACCGGGACATCTCTGTCTGAGTCACTTGGCCAGGAATAGCAGTGGTCAGGGGCCAGGAGCCTTTTAGTTGTGTGCTATTTTTAAGGGGAAATGGTACGTATGTCCCACAAAGCCAATTCTGCAGTAGGCCATCTAACAGTTTTGGGTTGACCTCTTAAGCCCGGGGCCCGAGCTGCTCAGGTAATGCACTGCTGCATGATAGAGGCCATGGAGCAGAAACTAGAACCCAGAGAAAAGGACAAAGCCTCTTCCTCCAGCTCTGGGCCTCTGTCCTGTCCTTATTCATTGATCTGGAAAGGAGGACTGTCTACAGGGCTTTCAAAGACTCGGTTGGGTCCCAACTTTGCATCTTGTGCGCTGTGTGGCTCTAGCCAACTTCCTTCCCCTCTCTGGGCTTCCATATCTGGAAACGAAGTTCTTGGACTCAGGAGTCTCTAAGGCCCTAGAAGTCCGTGTCTTCCCTGCTCTGTAGCTGCAGTGAAGATTCAGGACGCTCCTCTGCTCCTCCATGACCCCCAACCAGCCTGTAGCCAGTTGGGCCTTTCTAAGACTCACCCTAAACTTTGTGCTGTCACCCTCAGGCACCCAGGCACCCCCAAGCCCTGCCAAAGAGCACTGGGAGGCTGAACTGAGGAGGTCTGGAGCCACTTGGCCCAGACACTGGGATCCCAGGAGAGAGGGCACAGTGTTCCATTGTAGGCTGTGCAGAGAACATGGAGGGCCTGCTGCCATCGCCAGCCTGACCCCCCAGGTCCCAGGAGAGCACGGCTGCTTCACAGGGAGTGGGGGGGGCCACATACGAGGAGGGAGAAGCCACTAGGCTCTTCTACCCAGGGGCCCCCGGGATTCCTCCATCCCCCTTCCCAGGGCAGGACTGGCAAGGAGGGCACCCCATCAGCTACCCAAGGACTCCAGAAGCTTCTCTGTGAGTAGGATGACTTTGAAGGGCTGAGTCTTTAAGACACTCGTTGTATGGCTCGTGATCGGCCAGGGGGCCCTGGGTGCCTGGAGGACAGCAGAGAGGGGAAGCAGGCACAGAAAGCATCATTGACCCCACCACAGGAATGAAGAAACGGAAGTGACTGCCCAAGGTCATGCAGAGGGATGGGGCAGGGCCAGGCCCGGGACCAGACCTCTTGGGACCAAGTTCTCCGCCTTCCAGGGCGTGTGCTCAGGATGCACAATCCCCTGAGCCAGACCCCTCTGCACAGCGACCCAGGGAGATACCTCTGCACAAACGCCTGCCTAGTCACGAGGTCCAAGAGAGCCCCACCTTGAGCCCCCTGCCTTCTTGTCTACAATGCCTGGGGGATGAGCCAGCTCCTGGCCTGCCCCAGAAAGCAGTGCCACCCTAGGCCAGGCGCTTGCCCCTGAGATGGAGCAGAGCGCCAAGCTCCACGCACCCGCATGCCAGCCCATGGGGGACAAGGGGCCTCAGCCTTAGAGAGCCTCAGAGCTCCTGCCCACCCAGCCCTCATAGGCAGCTGTCCCCACTCAGCACCTGATCTGAGCAGCCATCTCTCCACGAGCCCTGGACAGTGTGGCTCTGAGGTTTGGAAAGCACCTTTCTTTTTTAAATGATTTTGACACATCATTGTCACAAGAAATGGCTGCAGCCTGGCTCCACACAGAAGCATCCACCTGGAGTGGATGCAAGACCTGATGTTTTAAGGACAGCCACACCCTTGGCCTCTGTCTCCCGTCCCAGCACCACCCATCTGCTCTGGTGGTCAGAGGGATGGAGAGGGCTATGTGCCCTGGAGCTGTCTCCCAGGGACCCAGCCTGTGACTGTCAGATGAACTGGTCTTCAGATTTCCAAGGTCAGGATTCCACAGCCTCATGGAATATAACATTCACAGAAGTCAGAGGTGGGTAGCAATCAGATACCACCATGTTCAGCCCAATTGTTTATAGTCGGGGAGACCAAGGGTCTCTATGTATAACACAGGTGACGAGTCTCTTATGTTTTTTTTGTTTTTAGATGAGCATCACTGCAGAGAAGGGACGAGACCTGCAATCCCCACACGCTCAGGCATGGTGGGAAGACCGCCAGGAGCGGAAAGAGGGAGCAGGTGAGTGCTGAGCCAGGCACTCGGTCGAGCACTTTCATGGATTCAATCATTGGGATCATCACCCCCATATTACAGATGTGGAAACTGAGGCTCAGGATTACATGATTCACTCAGGGTCCTCCAGCCCAAATACGAACTCACTGTGCAAACCCCAAAGGTGGAGCTCTTCCTGCTGGAGGGGCCTGCAGCAGACTCCCCGCTCCTCAGCCAAAAGGCCTCCTGTCGGTCCCACTTTATTCTCCAGCCCTCCTGACTCCTTCCCAGGATGAAGCAGTTGGTCACCCCATGTCGTCCTTATGGAACACAAGAGGACACTGAGGTATAACCTGCTTTCCCTCAGATGACATGTAACCTTCTGCCATTTGGATTTTCTTCTATGATCCACAGCTGTAAAGGGGTCCAAGCAATATTCTTAACTTCAAGGTGACTCTGCAATCCCAGACACACCCAGAAATGTTTTGGGGCCCTGAGCCACTCTCCAGAGGGAGAAGACAGTGTCAGGTGAGACTCTACCCAGATTAGCATCTTCACATGTTAGAGATGGCAGTGGCTTTTTTTTTTTTTTTTTGGACTGGGGTCTCACTGAGTTGCTCAGTACCTCGCTAAGTTGTTGAGGCTGGCCTTGAACTTGCGATCCTCCTGCCTCAGCCTCCTAAGCCACTGGGGTTACAGGTGTGCACCACCTCACCCAGCTTGGCAGTGGCTCATAAGGGCATGTTCCTCCTGTCCCTCCTTCTCCAGCATCTGCCACCTGTCCTGCCTATTGTGGGATGGAGAGTCAGGAAATGTGGTGGGGTTGAATTTTTTTTTTTTTTTTTTTTTTTGACTTACAGAAACTTCCACCTAAACTTTTGTTTCTAAGAACTTCTCCGTGTTAGATTTGAAACACGCCTGGCCCAGTCCCCAGGTTCCGGCTGCATCTTCAGATGGATCCAATTCCTATGGATTTTGGGAGGTGAATCCAAGTCATCTAACTTCACCACTCTCTGGTCCCAAAGAGTCAGCTCAAAAGTAGGGGAGAAGCAGGTGTGGTTAGAGCCCTGCATGCTGATGTGTGGGGGTTCACGTCTAGCTGAAGCACCCCTGACCCATCACGAGAGTGGCGGAACTGAAAACTGGGCAGATGGCCATCGTTATGGGCTCCCTGTGCTCTGCCCCCAATTCACTTGTTGAAGTTCTAACATCCATTCCTTTGGAATGTGACTATATTTGAAGACAGAGGTCTGGAGGGGAGGAGTTGTTTGGTTTGTTCATTTGTTTGTTTTTCCCTCATCCTGGAGATGGAACCCAGGGGCACTGTACCACTGACCTACATCTCCAACTATTTTTTTAGTATTTATTTCGCAACAGTATCTCATTAAATTGCTGCGGCTGGCCTCAAACTTGCCATCCTCCTGCCTCAGCCTCCTGAATTGCTGGGATGACAGGCATGTGCCACCATGAAGATGAAGAGACTTTTCAGAGTTAACTAAGTGAAAATGAGGTCCTTCGTGTGGTCCCTGACCCCATAGAACCACTGTCCTTATAAGAGCAGGAAATTTTGATATTCAGAGGGAAGACCATGGAGGGCACAGGCAGAAGACAGCTGTCTACAAGCCCAGGAGAGAAGCTCAGGAGAAACGGACGCTCCTCTCAACAGCTTAGCCTCAGACCTTCCGCCTCCGGAACTGTGAGAAAATCACCAGCGACTGGTTGCCGGGGCCCAGCCTGTGGTGCTTGGTCATGGCTGCCTGAGCCTCCCGCCCAGGGGCTCTCACTGGCCCTCTCCCCAGCACATCTAGCGTCTCCTTCCTCCTTGCCCAGCCCCGCCCACCCCAAATAATTCACTGGCATTAAAAGGTGTGGTGTGCGATGAAGGGGTGGGGGGTGACATTTCCATGTGCTGAGAGCTGAGGGGGCAAGGCAAGAAGGAGCGCAGGGGTGGCCTTCTCCTCCTCTGAAAAGCGCAGTCCCCCGGTGCCAGAGACGGGCTAAGGGTTCAAGAAGCCCTGTGAGTTAAGCCCTGTCCACCCGGCCAGTGTGTGAGCCCAGGCTCCGGGATCCAGAGTGCGTCTTCCATAGAACACTGCGTGCAAAAGAAAACAGGTTCCCAGGCTAGCCCACAAAAGCCTGCTTGGGCAATCGCAAGGCTCTGCTCCGGTCTGTCTGCCCTGAACAAGAACAGAGTGTGACCTGGTCTCAAGACCAATCTCTAAACTACAGAAACCCGCCATGACCACCCGCAGTGAGGGGGTCCTGCCGCTGGGTGGCGCTGCACGGAGGACGGCAGATGGCGCTGGAGACCGAGGAGGGGGCAGGCGCGAGTGTGGCTCTGAAGAGGACTTCCGGGGCTCCTCAAGGGCTTTTGAGGCTGAGCACTCTTGTTCTCCATTATGTCTAATTTCACTTCGGAATGCACGGTCCCCTTGGTATCCCTGTGCAGTGGCCGAGCTCATCAGCCATGATTGGGGTCATTTGCAGGGGAAGAGAGAGCAGGAGAGGGGACGTAGCTACACAGAAACGGCAGCAGGAAGAGGACTGGCTGACGGGCTGCCACTCCTAGCCAGGCCCCAGGCACAGCAAAGGACTCTGAAGTCACACATCCGGGCTCAAACCCTGTTTCTACCACGTACTGGCTGTGTGACTTTGATTGGGCCACACAACCTCTCTGTGCCTCAGCTGCCACCTCTGTAAAATGGAATCACCACAGTTCCCAGCTCCCTGGGTTGTTGTGAACTTGGAACATTCACGTAGAGTCCTGGTGCTCCAGCGCACGGTGACGACATTGTGGTGGTGTTGAGGTCTGCCTGACACCACTCCAGCCCATGTCCCAAATTTACCACCTGCTCAGCCCTGAGGAACAACATGGAAGAAGGAAGGACAAAGGACAGGAGGGGACACAGGTTGGCCCAGGGCAGATGCGCCTACGTCGATTGGAAAGAGCCACTGAATACCTGTGTCTCTGGCCCTCATGGGGTGGACCAGGCTGCTGCCCCCAACATGCTGATCAAGGTCAGCCGCCTTCTCCTGACCTTGACCTACCTGCCTGTGGTCCCCAATAAGAAGCCCTCAAGGCCATGGCCCATCACAAGTGCCCCAGGGACCCTCCCCCAGAGGGACCAGGACGGGGTGTCCCTCTGCAGCCTGAGGGACAGAGGCTGGAGGGATGGCGTGGGAGCTCCAGGGAGGAGAGCGCTCAGAGGAGGGAGCTGGGTTTTCAATCCAGTCCATCTTCCTTCCCAGCAGCCGGAGCCGGGAGGGGGCTTCACCTGTGCTGGAATCAGCCGCAGCCCCTGCCCAGGACCCTGGCCTGCACACAGTGAGGTGGGGAAGGGTGGGGACAGAGCCACCTCACTGCCCAGGATCTCCAAGGAGGTCTGGGAGGCCTGTCCACCTCCCTGAGAAGGCCCTGCCCTGCGGGTGCTGATCCATGAAGCGCTGGTGACCAGCCTGGACCCCGGCTCAGCAGGCTTTGGGTCCTTCAGCTTGTCCCCCATCGCCTGCTTGCTCCACAGAGCCCAGGGCCCCCCTGAACCCACCTGACCTCCCCAACACCAGCTTCCCATGCCCCGCGTCTCCTGAGCATCCACCCCTGCCAAGCCCAGTGCTTGGTGGTCAAGGAGGACTTCCAGGACCAGGTGGGAGGCCCAATCTCCAGGGTTAGGAGAAGCCCCGGCCACTGTCGTCATCCAGGAGGTCGGACCAGGTGGCTCCCCCCAGTGGCGGTGAGGAGAAGCGCGCCGACCCTGGATCTGCAGAGCAGGGCGAGATCTCCTGGGGGTCTTGACCGGGAGTGTGGAAGGCAGAGCGGAGTTTTTTGACCTGGACACCTGGAAAGGTAGGGTTGCCCTCAGGGTTGTCCTAGAGGAAGACAGCCATGGGAGGAGCAGGACTGGAGCAGGGACAGTCCGGGGCTTGGTTTGGACATGTCAGCTTTGAGACGCCTTTTCCTCAGAGCCAAGACAGCCACCTCCATCTCTGCCAGGTTCCCAGGCTGTCAGGACGCTGCACGTGGAGAGGGCAGGCATCCTGCAGCCCAGCCAGAGTCCAGAACACCCCATCTATGGCAGCCACTTCTTCCCCATCTGGCTTCTCCAAAGGTGGGAACTGAGGTCAGTGGCCTTCAGGGCTCTTTCCATTTGCACACTGTACCCTCATTCTTCCTCCAAGCCATCCTGCCTCGAGCCTGTATTTATGACTTAGCTGTTGGAAAATGGTCTGTCAACTAATTCATACTAAAGTGTAATTGACTGATAAGGGAATAAACTTAAGAAGCCACTGAGGAAGAGAGGACAATCAATAATCATGAAGTAATACCTATAATGCTTGTAGTAATAATAATAATAATAATAAACATACTTATACTTTAATACTTTATCCCAAATTCAAATTTAACTGGACATTCTATATATTTTCATCTGCTGAATCTGGACCACTATGCCCAGAGGAGGATCTGCCTCAGCCGAGACCCACCTTCCCCGTCTCTCAGGATGAGCCCAGCTCCCCAACCTCTGGGATGACGGAGTGGGGATGTCCTGACGTGCTACCCATGGCCCCTCTCCGCCATGACGCCTATCTCCGGGGAGGGGCCTCCTGATGCTGCAGCCATCCCCAAGTCCCCAAGGAACCTCAGGACTGTTCCGGTTGTGCCTCCCGGAGCCCCTGAGGAGGCGTTGGGCCCTGCTGAGCCAGGAAGCCGCGTGGCATGATGGCTGGACTTAGGATCCTGCGCCGGAGGCCCCAGGCAGGCTCGTACATCACAGGCGGCTGGAAATCGAAACTCGTTTCTCAAGTCTACGCACTGGTGGGTTTGGTCCCCTGATTCGTGCAAAGTGGCGCTGGCACCGGGTATTTATTCATCAGCTGTGTCCCCACGGTCAGAACTGCACCGTGCATGCTGGAGCAGAGCTGCGCCCCGGTGCCCACTGAGAGCCCACGAGGGGCCGGCCTGGAGCACACTGGGCCCAGGGCTGTCGGGGCCGCAGACCCGCCTCGCAACTGCTGTTTGAACCAGAAGGATCGTTGCCACGTCTGTGGAGCCGGCGCGTCCCACAGGTTTGGTAAAGTTGAGAGCATTCCAGCACGAGGTCATTCCGCCTGTGCCCCGACCCTGAGGTGAAAGAATGTCACTCCAGCTTTACAGGCGAGAAAACCGAGGACCGGAAAGGTTAGCTAAGGTACTGCAGGTCACACTGCTGGGAAGCTGCTGCTCAGGAACGGAAACCGCAGCCCCGACTCCAGGTTCAGGGTCTCTGCCTCCCTCTGTGGCCCATATTACCAAAACCTTGGTCTGAGGTCCAGACTCGACCTCCCCCGCGGTGACATCAATGAGCTGGACGGGTGTCAGGGCCCTGGGCCGTCCCTCTGCTCCCAGGGCCAGGGCAGGCTGAGCAGGGTGGACGCCCTCGGGGAACCTTGGCTTCTAATCCGGAGGAAGACTCTGCAGGGAGCACGGACCCCAAGAGAATGATCCCTGTCCTTGTAGAAGAGGCACCCCAGGACCATAGGTCGAGTAAGTGCCCCCGAGGTCTGGGTTCCAGTGCCACATTTACAGACGCCTCTCCCATAACCCTGGGAAAGCACGTCCCTCTCCGAGCCTCCGCTGGCCCTCCTGCCAGGGGCTCTGCCCGCTCAGTCGGCCCTGGTGCTCACAGACGGCCCCTGTCTTCCTGCTCCTTCCTCCATGCTGGGCTTCTCCAGTCCAAATGGCGAGCCCAGTGTCCAAGCGACAGGAACAAGACTCAGGGTTGTCTGCAACAAGTGCTCTCCTTTGGGTTGGCACCTGCAGGCCATTTTTAGGATCCAGCCATGTTCCCAGTTTGTCCCTGCTCCCAGGATGCAGCCCCCATCCAGCCACCGCATCGTGATGACCCGCTAGGCTGTGTGGGCGACCCCTCGGAGGAGCCCGGGCTCCCGTCTCCTTGGTAGTTCTCAAAATGCACCACCACGACTCAGGAGGACAGGGAGGCGTCTGCAGACCGTCGGGCCCTTTTTGGAGTGTACTTGACGGTGGCTGGTGAGCCACTGCAGGCTGCTCATGTGCCTGCGGGCATGTGTGTCAGCCAGCTTTCAGGCACTGTGACAAAATTCCTGAGAAAAACCACTTATAAAAATAAAGATTTGTTTTGGCTCAGGGTTTAAGAGGTTATCATTTGACAAATGTTTAGTTAACACCTTCTACGTACCTGCCACTGTCCCAGCATGAGTGCACAAAGCCAAGCCCCCACCTCCACGTGTGTACTTTCTGGGGGACGCTGCACACGGGAGGGTGGGCACACACATGGCGTGGGTGCTAATAGGTGCACACGGCAGTAGGCATCCCACAGATTGGGACCAGCAGCCTCTCCTGTCCCAGTGAGAGAGAGAACTCCGCCTCCTGGGTCCCAGCCTGGCCAGCTCCCCTGGGGAGGGCGAGGAACCACACCTCACCTACCCTGGCCTGGACCTCGTCCCAGGCGGCAGGAGGCCTGGGTGACTTGGAATCCTGCCCTTCAGGCCTTCCCTGCGGTGACTCACGCTGCCCCAGGTTTGAGCCAAGGAGGGTGGAACAGGCCTGAGTCCAGGCTCAGATGGACAAACACCCTGAGGAACAAGTACTGGGTCAGAGGGTGGCTGAAGGGGACTCAGGCGTGTGTCCAGGGACTGGCCCCAGGTGCCACTGGGTCCCCTCTGCCTGGCACGTGCTCTTACCCGTGGAGACTCAGGATGCAGAGATCGGGTCCTCCGCTCAGCAAGGTCCTGGTTCAGGGTGTCCGCACCTCCTCGCCCACTCCTGGCCCGGCTGTGCCCATGGTCTTCCTCCCCTAACGCTGTCCCTGCTGGGTGCTGGCTCCAAGAGGGCGGGGCCACGTCTGCCTGCTTGGTTACCGTCCCCAGTGTCTGCGCCAGGGCCTGGCTGGTGGAAGGCACTCAGTCAACATTTGTGGAGCAAATAAATTAAACCCACCGACACGCTGACGGTGAACGTCGGGGTGGGGAAATGGCAGGCATGTTTGTTCCTTTCTTCCTCCCGGGAAGTCACTGTCACGTTTTCTAAAATGATCGCGTGCTGATCTCATAACCAGAGACGGCCTCCCCGCCCCTCCCCTCCAAGAAAGCCTCCCAAAGCAGAACAGCTAGAAGCTTCCTCCTTGGGGAGGGCGTGGAGCGCAGGGTCCAGCACTGGCCTAGCAGGCCTGGGGCCCTGGATTCGACCCCCCACCACAAAACAACACCAAAGATTAAATTTTCTGTTGCCTCGAGGCCCTGCTCCCCGGACTCCCTCAGTGGGCTTCCTCAGCACTGGACCTGAGAGCAGCCGGGTCACGCAGCAGGTTCAGGACCCTGCAGCAGGCGCCCCACCCCTAGGCCACCCTCTACCATCTCACCCGCGGCCTCATGTTCTCTGCATCCAGCTCTGCCCTCCACGGCCTCTGCGCTCCTGGGTGAACAACTCCACCTCCCAGTACCTCGACTTTCTCGTCTTTAGAATGGGCGTGCTGGCTGCTAGCCCTGCCCGTGGGCTAAGTGAGAACCAGGTACCCAGAGAGCACCCAGCATGGGGTCTGGGGGTGGCAAAGACTCCAGAAGTCATTTGATTGACGTAGAGTTTTCCATGAGGGTCTCTCACAAGCCAAGCTAAGGGCTCCACCTCTGTTACCACACTGAGTCTCCACAACCACGTCCAGACTCAGGGCTGGACCCACTGAGTCCCCACAACCACGTCCAGACTCAGGGCTGGACCCACTTTGCAGATGAAGAACCCTTTACCAAGGGCCTGCGTCAAGGAGGACAAAGCCACAGGATTTGCACCTGGGTCTGTCCGACTCCTGACCTAGGGCTTATGGAGTTTAAACTCCATCTGTGAGGACAGGCCTGGGTGGGGCACATTTAAACAATAAGACAAGGCTCTGTGCCCAGGAAGGACAGGGCTCCAGCAGAGGACGCCGGCAGGAGGGGTTGAGCCTGGGGCTCCTTCCCAACCCAGAGCAGCCACTAACTCTCCACTGACAGCTGCGGGGTCAGGAACTTTCCTTAGATGCCCCCTCCCTCATCCCTGGGTAAAACCAGTTCCAATCTCAGCAGGGTCCACTACTCATTCTCTTCCTTCACCAACAATTATTTAATGAGCACCTGCTATGTGCCAGGTAACTTTCTAGGCACTAGAGTTATAAATGAACAGTGGAGCTTCCGTTCTACTGGGGAGACAGCCAGTAGGCACACAGACCGGGCAGTGTCCTCGGGAGAGAGTGCAGAGATTTCTTTGCTGAAGGAATGGATAAGGGGGGTAGGCAGTGCAAGTGCCTGGTGATCAGAAAAGACCTCGCCAAGGAGGTGACGTCTGAGGAGCAAGCCATGTGCACGGCTGGACAGAGGCAGGGGCCACACCCTCTGTCCCCCTCGCCCATCCTCCATTCTCCAGTAATCGCTGGAGCTGATCATTTCTAATTGTCACAACTTCTTTGCTATCAATGTCATTGACTCCTCTTTCAGACCTGAGAAATGGGGCTTAGGGAAGCCATGTGACTTCCCCAAGGTCACCAGAAGATAAGCAGCCCAGGTGACTGTCCCTCTGGTGCTCCTCTCTTTCCCCTGTCCTGCTTGCTGTCCAAGTGGGCCACCAAGGAGTCCATGGGGCTTCAGTGATGGGGCAGATTCTGGAGCCAGTTCACTGGGACTCGAATCCTGCCCCTCCACACCCACCCCACCCCGCATTCTGGCTGGGAGTCTGTCTGTCTGTCTGTCTGTCTGCACACCCTACCTGAAGTCACGGCATGGCTTCTACAGTGGTTGCAAGAAACCATGAATTTCCATCTGGGTTTTAGGACCCCTGCCAGTGAGTGTGATCTAAGTTGTCAGCAGGACAACTGGTCCAGCTGGGTTGGGGACAAGGAAGCTGTGAGATCAGCCACCCAGGGATTTGAGGCTGGGCAGTGACAAGGTCCTGAGTCAGCCTAGGGCTCTGGCCCACAGTGGGCCCTCTGTCTGGGGAGCTCTGGTCTTTGCTTGTCATTGGCTGATAGGCGGAGGCTCCAGGGCGTGGGTGGAACCAGACCTGGTCCCTGAAGGGGACGGGAAGGGCAGAGCAAGGCCCAGGGTGTTCACAGGTCTGGAGAGTCTGAGCCCCTCCCAGTCCCAGGGAGTGACTCAGCAAGCCAATCCTGGGAATCCAAAAGACTGCGCTCTTGGGGACAATAGAAGAGTTCTGCCAAGGGATTTCTGGGAAAGGTTTCCTTAATCTTAGAAAGAAATGAGCAGCATCAAACAGGTCCTTTTCTTCCTCTTGTAGCTACAGGAGTCTGCGATACTTGGAGCAGTGGCAGCCACTACATGACCATGAGGTCCATTCCATGAATGGCAGAGAGAGCAAAGAGAAGGAGCCGTGGCCTCAGGGGATATTACTGAATCACAGGACTGAGCAACTCCACCTCTGGAACATCTGGTGCTGTGAGACACATATTTCTTCATTGTTTGTGCTTGTAGTAGTTGATCCCTCTGTTACTTGCTGCCTGACTCATCCTAACTGGACAGCGTCTCGGCCTAACTCCTCTCACTGGTCTGGGGACTGTAAGGACCCAGGTCAGGGGTGCGGCTGCAAAGGGCTTCCTACAGGAGGCAAGGGCCCATCTGCACTGCCAAGATCCTGCATCCCAGGATTGAGCGACAGAAACGTTTAAACTCCGGGAAGTCCCTTCCTGAGCCAGAGAGCGCTGCAGACGCCTCTTTTGCTGAGTGGCCACCAAGCTTCCAATCTCACCCCCAGGCGCTCCCAGGGAGGATGGGTGTCGGGGCAAGGGTCTTGGGGTGCTGGAGACCCGGCTGGGGTCAAGCACAGCCTCCAAGCCAACTAGAGCAGGTGAACAGGGATGGCCAGGGGTGTGGGCAACTGGTGGGGGACGCAGCTGTCCCCACAGACACACAGCTGGTAATCTGGGCTGCCTGCCCCTCTGAGGCTCCGTGAGGGGCTTCAGGGCAGGGCAAACATGGCCTTGAGAACAGGAGTGCATCTGCCGTGGGGCACAGCAGCCAGGACCAAGAGTAGGGCTGACCGCCCTGATGCTTCTACCCCACGCACTGGAGGCAATGACCCTGTCACCCCCAGAGAGGACCAGGACATCCCAGGCTCAGACCAGCCACCTCAGAATGGAGAGCTCCTCTGCCCATGGGGACCCCCAGCCTCTCTGGGGGCACAGCGTGGACAGGTGGCCAGCCAACCGGGCTCCGTGGGCGTGTGGCCTGCGCAGTCCCTCAGGGCCCAGCTTGCAGCGAGCTCCCATGTCACTGTCATAAAACTCTTAACGTTTTTCAAAACTACTCTCACTTTTTCCTTGTGCCCAGGCCCTGACAGGAGGGCCTGGCCCTGCCTCCAGCCGCCGCCACCCCCCGGGGTCCTCGCAGCAGCTCCTGGAGGCCAGGAGGGCAGGGTGCCCGAGCCCCCCTGGCAGACAGAACACTGAGGCACGTCACACCCAGACCCCCTTCAGGCCCTGGCCACGTGGTGCCACCCTCCTCAGACCCAGGCCTGGACCTGGGGGCAGACGCGGGACGTGGTGGGAGGAGAGGTCTCAGGCTCAGGAGGGAGAGACACCCCCGCGGCGTTCCAGGCGAGCACCCTGCCCGGAGCCTCGTCCCAGCCCCCCGGGGGGTCTTGACCCCCAGCTCGTTGCCTGGGGGACCCCCGCTTCCATCTTCCTTCATTTGAACTCTAGGGGCTACCTAGCGACAGGTGCGGGAGACCCCCGCCTCAGAGAGACCCCAGGGGCTTGGGGAATCATGACTCCCGGGGCCTTTGCCCTCTGTTCCCCACAGTGTTCCCACCCCGTGTCCTTGTCCAGCAGAGTGAAGCCCAAGACCTGCTCCCTTCTAACTGCTTGGTCTGGGGACAGTGGGGACTCTGGGGTCAGAGAGCAGAGGCCGGGGAGAGGCCCTGAGCCGCTGTTCCCATTCTCTCCAGGGCTGAGTCGGGGGTCTTGAGTGGGGTTGAGTCCTGGCCCTGCCACCCTTCAGCATGTCCCATGACCCCTTGCGGCCTCGGGGTCCACATCTGTAATCGAGGAGCCACCGAGGCTGGCTCTGGGTCACCATGAGAAGCACACAAGATGCTGACTGTCAAATTGGAGGGATGATTCGAGCTCCTCCCCACGCTCTGGGCTGGACCCAGCTCACTCCTCCATCCCGTGCCCGTCCCCAGCAGCCTGCCTGGTTCCGAGTGCGCCTCCTACTGTCCCGACCGCCTCTGCTGCTCAGGGAGGGTGAAGATCCTCCAGGGGCCTCAGGCTCTGGCCCAGGACTGGCAGCGTGTGGTTTAGCAGCTGCCTTGGACACAGGTGACCAGGATGGGCACAGGACCCCGGATGCCGTGGGCATCCTCACAGGCTCACTCTGAGCCTCGGTCCCCTGGTCTGGACCGGGATGTGCCCACGTCTGCTTCACGGGGAGGCCGAGAAGATCCGAGGGGGAAGTACACGAGGGGCCAGCGCCCTTTCTGGCCCCGCCAACGGCCAAGTGCAGGTGGCAGGGCCGCTAAGGGACGCAGGGAGGACGCCCACGCCCGTCACCCGCTCCCAGGTTTGCAGGACACCCGCTGGTCCTCACGATGGCCAGCCTTCTTGGACCTGTCCCGAGTGCCTTCACAGATGGGAGGGGTGCCCCACTCTCCCCACCAGCTGCTCCCGCATCCCAGGGGCAGAACATCTGGAACATTCCACCGAATGGCCCCTGTGGGCCGCCGCCCCTCCAGGACCCCTGCCTGCTTCCCTGGAGTCGCTCTCCCCCAGGACGCGCCTCCAGCGGCCCGCAGGAAGCTTGGCACAGGGACAGCGGCCCAGCCTCCTCTCTCCTTCCCTCCGCCACCCCCTGTAGTCGCGTCCCCATCTCCCTCCCTGCACTCTTGCACCTCTCTGGTCCCCTGGGTCCCTCCGGGTCCCTCTGGTCGCCTGGCCCTCTGAGCTGGGGAGCTGAGATCCAGGGAACGGATTCACTGCACGCAGGTCAATGGGATGGACAGGGGATGAGCCTGGCGGTCTCAGGGTGTGCCCTTCCCTCTGCCACCTCTCCGTGCTCTCTGTCCCCTTGTCCTCCCCTCAGGCCCTCCCTGGGTCTCTGAGCCGTCTATCCCCCACTCCTCCACCCACCGCATCCCATCTCCAGCTCCTCTCCCCGCCTCCTGCCTCCCAGCTCACCTGGGCACACGAGAGAGCCCTGGGGACCTGAGAGACCCAGCTCCTGACCCAGGCTCTGTGACACAGGCTGGCCACAAGCAGGGGCAGTGGGCACTTGATGATATTGGTGGTGGGCAGGGGCAGTAGAGACACCTGGAGGAGCCCCTCCCAGGCCTCCAGCCTCTACTCCCCAGGCACAGGGCACTGTGGGCCACCAATCTGTCACTTGGCCACAGATGAATAACGGCTCTTTAATTAGGATATTATAGAAGTGGGGCCGGTGGCAGTTCCTTGCTAGAGACGCCAGCAGCAATTCCTGAGCCACGCAGAGATGGACAGGTCCTGCCATGGACCGCGTGGCCGCCTCCCGCCATGGAGCGCAGCGCCTGCCTCCAAATGAGATTTCTTTCTCCCCGAAGAAAACAATTTGGCCTCGCTCTCTGTTCCTTTTTTTTTTTTAACCTTGCCCTGATTGTCAGGACTGAAAACACTGGAGCTGCTTCATTGTTTTCAGATTCAATTGAGCCCAGGGAGATGGGGAGGCAGAGCAGCCTCTAGGGCCATGGCTGGGCCTCTCCAGTCTAGCAGGGCTCTGCTCTGGGCCTCTCACAGTCACAATGCTGATGCTGGCAGGAGCTGTGGTGGCCTGAACATTCACATATTTGATCATTTGATCATCACACAACCCCATGAAGTCAATAAAAGTGCTAATGTCCACATTAGAAAGATGAGAAAACCGAGGCCCAGAGAGGTTAGTGATATTCCAAAAGTCACACAGCTGGTGAGTGGGGCAGCGGGATGACAGCTGAGGAGTCTGGGGTTATTATCCATTACCCAGCACTGTCTGGGTTCCAGGAAGCCAGTCAGCGCATTCTGAGAAAAGGTGAGACCCTGGATCTTAGTTTTCTTTTCTTTGAAATGGAAATGATAACACCTTCCAGCCTATGGCACAGGACTATAGTGCATACTTCCAGAAGAGAAAGGAAAAGAGAGGCTCTGAACTGCCACACTCAGCCAGGCCTGGTGGCACTGCCTATCATCCCAACCAAGCAGGAGACTCAAACAGGGGGCTTGAGCTCAGGAGTTTGGGGTAGCCTGGACAATGTAGCGGGACCCTCTCTCCTTAAAAAGAAAACAAACTGCAAAGATCTCACCTGGCAGCTCCCAAATTGAGGATCCAGCTTCTGAGGGGCAACTTCAATACACACAGGCTCCAGGCAGTGCCAGTCTGCCACCCTTAGAGGGAAACTCTCATTTTTTTCTCTTTCACTTTTTTTTTTTTTAATTTTGCAACTAAGTTGCTGAGGCTGGCCTCAAATCTGAGATCCTCCTGCCTCAGCCTCCCAAGTTGCTGGGATTGCAGGCATGCTCCACCATGTCCAGAGGAAACTCTTTCTGCACAGTTCCTCAAAGGACCACAGCCTCACAGTCCTGAGTCCTGCCATAGATTCTGCTTCCAGGGAACCTAAACTAAGACAGGACACAACTCATGTCTCTCCACCTCTGTACCCCTCCTCTATGCCCTTACCTGACGTCACCAACCTGCTCTCTGTGCCTCAGTTTACCCTCCAGTAAGAAGGAGACAGGCTTGCTGTGTGGTTTTAATTATGCATAAAGTACTCACAACCTTGAGCACTAAACAAATGCCAGCCATCATTAACATGATTAACAGTTATTTATTATTATTCTCTATAATCCCACTGCACTTTGGACATCAAGTCAGGAGGAATAGAGTCGGGGGAAAATATTAAAAATAAAGTAGTATAGTGTATCAAGTAGAGGGAACAGCACGTGCCAAGGTCCTGGGGCAGGAAGGAACTTGGAAGGGTTGAGGACTGGGAAGAGGTGAGCACAGTGGGAGGGCCACCAGCCCTCTCAGAGAGGCTTCACGGGTCTTGGTTAGGAGGGTACATGATTTAATTCCAAATGTGAAAAAAGTTATCACAGGGTTTTAAACAGAGAAGTAGCATGGCCTGATTTTTTTTTTTTTTTTTAAGATACGTCTGGCAGCTGCATGAGAATTAGATCAGAGGCAGTAAAAAGCAGAAGTGAGAAGCCGGCAAGGAGGCTGTAACTGCAGCGAAACTTGAGAGACCTAGAAAATTTTAAGACAAATTTAACAGGTGCAATTACCTGGTGGTGAGTTAACATAGAGGTTAAGAGAGGCAGACGTGCCGAGCAGGGGCCGGGGCAGCTGGGTGACCACGGATGCAGCCCCCAGAAGGGGAGTTGGGGGCATGGACCCAGGGCACCCAGGAGGAGAGTGCGTTTATAGATGCCCCACGTGAAGGCGTCTGCAGGAAGGAGTGAGGGTCGCAGCTCCAAGAGCCAGGCCAGCTTCCTGGGCACACTGTCCAGCAGCCACCCTGGACCCTGGGCTCCGAGGGCCCACCCAGGAGTTCCTGCTCTGTCGCCGCTGTCTGGAAACAGTGTTTTTTTAATAAAGAGGCTTCATGTTTTCATTTTGAACTGGACTCCTGTCTTCGTCTGGTCAGGCTCCAATCCAAAATGCCATAAACCAAATGCCTCCTAAATGACAGAAATCTATTTCTCACAGTTCTGGAGGCCGGAAGTCCAAGGTCAAGATCCTGGCAGGTGGGTGTCCAGGGACCGCTGCTCTCTGGTGTGTGGATGCTGGTCTTTGCACTGTGTCTTCACGTGGCAAAAGTGGGAGGAGTCGCTCTGGGGTCCCCTTGGTAAGGACACTCATGTCATTCAAGAGGGCTCCACCTGCCAGGCTGCTCGCCTCCCCAAGGCCTTGCTTCCAGATATGGAAGGGAAGGTCTCCACAAGAATGTTGGGGGGAGGGACATATTCAGTCCAGAGCAGCTTTGCAAGTTTTATAGTCTGTCTTGTAGGCAAGAAGAGGGTCAGGAATGATCCCATCGACAAGGGAGTGAACAGACGGTTTGCAATGCGCTCCCGAGACAGCCGTACAACCGGCCCCACTTCACAGATGAGGAAACCGAGGCTCCGCCCGCTGAGTAACTGCGCACGGCTTGGGCCTGGCAGCACCAGGACCTGAACCCAAGCCGCCTGCTCCACACTCCGCCTCACCCTGCAGCCAACAGGGTCACGGGAGGCCTGATCTTTTGCGGGGTGTGGGGGAGGAAAGAAAGAAGACGCCCAGGGCCCAGGACACCCAGCCCAGGAACTCAGCCTCCCATGGCCTTGTGACCCACCCTACAATGCCCAGCCCCGAGCCTTCAGGGGATGACGTAGTGCAGGGGCACCCTGCCTGAAGCAAATAACCCCACAGCGGATGTGAACTTGATGTCAGGCAGAAAAGGAGAGAGAATAAGACCTGGCCCTGAAGAAGGAGGCCAGAGGAAACTCCCAGGGACTCCAGGCACTCTCTCTCTGTTGAGCTCCCCACGCAGGGGGCAGGAGGGAGGAGGAGGGTCCTGAGGCAGAGACAAGGCTGTGGCCTTACACCCGGCACCCAAGGTCCCTTCCCACAGGGACTCTTTTCTTTTTTGTTTATTTATTTATTTATTTTTGGTACTGGGGGTTGACCTCAGGCGTACTCGACCACCGAGCCACATCCCCAGCCCTATGTTGTGGGGACTTTTTTCTGGCGGCCGTCCCGGGACCTGAGCAGAGCATGCGAGGTGTCTTCTTCCGCGGTTCCTCCAGCACTTAGTTTCTGTGCATGCACCAGGTCCCCTGAGCTGTGGCCCCTCTCGCCCCCAGCACGCCAAGCTCCGTCTGCGCCCGCTCGGGCCCCTGCACACACCTGCCCATTGGTACCCCAGCTGCTAATTCGCACAGTTCCCTCCACTGGGGGTTCCCATCCGTTTACGCATCCTCCAGGATCCTGATTCAAGGCCACTTCCTGCGGACTAGGGAGAGTCCACGGCGGTATGGGCCACACCAGGATGGCTGGGTATCTGGCTTCTCACCCTGCTGTTGGGTCTCAGTTTTCTCATCTGTGATCAGAGGCGGTGTTGCTGAAGATCCCCACACCCCCCTCCTGAGATCTGGTTTCTTGATACATCCTTGATTTCTAGGCCTGGTCTCGGAGATTGTAAACAGACATTAGAGGGCTGAATGGAGATCCTAGTTGCCCCTGAGACCCTCAAGGAGGCAGATGGAGAGGCAGTCACGGTGGGAGGATCCTGGCTTCCAGCTCTGCTTTTCACCTGCTGTGTGACCTCAGGCAAATCTCTCACCCTCTCTGGGTCTTAGTGCTCCAGCGGTCACATGAAGAATCTCTATGATCCCTTCCTGCTCTACAGTTCTAAGATTCTGAGCTCTGACTCCAAAACTCTGCCTTCCTGTGACAAGGGGGTGGGACGCTGGGGAGAGACAAGACAACCTGAGATTTCTCTTTTCATAACCCTCAGGGTGACATTGGCCAGTCCCACACCAGGGCTGTGGGTCTCAGGGACCAGCCACCTCATCAGGACCTCCACAGAGTGACGGAGACTGGGAGTCTGGCGACACTGACCCACTCTCCCTGGGCAGTGAAGCCACCACTGACTGTGGGCTTTGAATCTAAAAGAAACAACTCCAGCTCACCTTGCCCCAGGGAGCCCCGGTCATTTTAAAAGGTGAATGACTTAGGTAGGTGTTCGAGGGTTGCCGCCAGCACAGGGCAATCCCCTGGTTGGTGACTGGGCTTCCTGGGACAGGACAGCGGGTGAGTGCAGGGAGGTGGAGGCGGACCCATTTTAATTCCTGGGGGCCAGAGGGGGAGTCGTGCAACCTCGCAGCCCTGGAGCCCAGGGATCTGCTGGACTGCGACTCACGGTCTCTTGGACTGGACATATAGCTGGCGCCCGGAGCTCCGCCCCTCCTGCTGACGTCAGCGTTCCCCACCCGCCTCTTTACAATGGGATTGGTTTTGATGGACAGGGGCTGCTGTAGGGCAGGGCTGTGCTGAGGCCCCGCCTACTGCCGCGCATGCGTGCCACCTATACACCCGGGAGCCGCCCCCAGGCACCAGGCGCTGTCCTGGGCACACAGGAGAGCAGCGAACGGAACAGACGAAAGCCCTGCCCCCCGTGGAGCTCGCATCTAGCTAGTGGGGACAGGATGCTGGTCGTCAGAGAAACAGGTGGCTTATTGCATTCGTTTTCTGTACTGTGAACCAATTCCAGCAAGCAAAAGGGCTTTAAACCACACCTGCTAATTAGCTCGTCTTTTCTGTGGGTCAAGTTCAAGTTCAGCAGGGCTGCACCCTCTGCCTGGAGTCTCAACCGAGGGGTGGGCTGGGTTGCACGCCTTCTGCAGTGTAGGATCTTCTTTCAAGTTCACGTGGTCGTGGCAGGTTGGAATGCCTCCTCGGTTCTCAGTGGGGTTCCCCTTAGCGCTTACAGGTGGCTCTGGTCCCAGGCTTGGGGCCCCTTCGATCTTCAAAGCCAGTAACAGGGACTCCTCTCACCTGGAGCGAAGGTCAGGAAGCCCTGTTCCTTCAGAGGCTTTATCCCATCAGGCTAGGCGCCTGGAGGACAGTCTCCCCTTTTGAGAAGGAACTAATGATTTGCAAAAATCCCTCGCCAGCTGCCACTCGACACCCGTCTGATTGTGTCACTGAGGAGACTTGTGCTCCAGGGCTGGAGTCCGCGGTCCCCATAGCTGAGCCAACCAATGTGCGGTGCGCTGGCGGGTGTCCACCCGGAAGGCAGGACAGGCCCTGGTGGAGTACGGATTCCAGCATGTGGCCAGGGAAGGCTCCATAAGAAATGGCATCTGCGTGATGCTTGAGGGACGAGAATGTTTCCAGGTGGCCCTTGTGAGGTGCAGGCACCAGGCAGAGGGAAGGACAGGAGCGAAGCCCCAAGACGGCTTGTGAAGGAGCCGCGGGTCAGGGAGAGTCACTGCGATGCAACCGGAGGTCACCGGGCCCTGTAGCCACCGCGAGCGAGGTCACTGGGTCTTCAGAAGCTCCTGAACAGAAGGGTGACATGATTTGACTTTATTTTTAAAAGTAAAGTGCAATCGAAGATAGAAGGCCCAGGGCAAGCGCAGAGCGGGAGCTGGGCAGGGGAGGAGCCTCGGGTGGAGGTGGTGGCAGAGGAGGGGAGCCTGTGCGGTGGTTTTGCAGGTTAAGCGACAGTTACTGCGTAGTGAAGGTGCGCTGGGGAGAAGGGGCGCCAAAGACCACCTGTGCCTGGGCTGCACAGCGCCAGCCCCAGACGCCCTCAAGAGGCATCCCTGGGCAGCGGTATGAAAAGGAATAGACGCTTCGAGATTGTCTTTTCATATTAGAAAACAGGAGGCCTCCAGGGGAAGATTGATGGACCGTTTCCAGTGCCCTGCGTCCTAATTAGATTCTCCTAGTTCAGGTGCGAAGTTATGGCCTCTGTCCACAGGCTGTCAGGGGCGCCTTGGCAGGCGGTGGCAGGTCCAGATAGATCGGGCTTCTAGCCCCGCTGGCTTGGACCCCCCAATCCTCTCACACTGCGCAAAGGCAGACACCCCAAAACACAAGTTACAAAATGCCACTCTCCCTGAAAAGCCATTTCGCAGACCATGAGGTCTGCAACATACGACGATATGGCCCAGTTCTAAGTCACTGTCATTTGTAAAAGGACCTTCAGATTATACATCTAGCTTGCAGAGGGTTTAAAGAAATCCCACATTTCATGAGCGCATGGATGTGAGGTACTCCCCTACTTCATGAATCTGGAAATATGCATCTTATCATCATGGCCTCCGGGAAGGGGGTGGGTTTGTGATCAACTGCTTTGGGTAAACGCTTAGGTAACCGGGACCTAGCCCGGCAGGACTCCTTGGAGTGATAAGGTACACTGTGCCTCTCAGAGGGGCTTACGGGATCCATCTGTCCTCAGACTTACTTAACCTCTGATAGGCTTGCTCTTTTCCTCCAGCAGGCATCTCCTGGGAGGCACGTGTCCCCCAGAAGACATTTTGAAAATTGCTGGCTTACAAATTAAATATCAGACATCCCAGCCAGACCCGCAAGGCCCTGGTACCTGGCTGCAGCGCACCTTCCTGATGGGGCCTCTGCCTCCTCCGCTGCACACAGCGCTGGGGCCTTGAACCTGGACTCCAGCCACGGATTCAGGCGGACTGCCCAGCCCACCCAGACCCCACCTGGTCTTCAATATGTCCATCAATCGTTATTTTTATCGAGGCTCTGAAATGTGCCAGGAACTCTTCCAGGCATAAGTGACAGCGTGGAGAAGACAGTCCTCGCTCCAGGACTCACGGAGGCACCTCCAGAGAGCAGGTAACGCACGTGTGCGCACACACACACACACACACACACACACACGTGCACATAACTGCAGGCTGTGAGGGGCCTCAGAGAACAAAAGCAAGAAGCTAGGGCATCTTGAACAGGGCCAGCTGCATTTAGAAGCGGCCACCGAGAGAAGGGACCTAAAAGACACGCAGGAACCGTGGGAGGACACCAGTACTTGTACCTGGGAAGACAGGCCGGAAAAGACCTGGCATGTTTGAAACCCTGCGTGGAAGTCACCATGGGAACAATGCTGAGAATGAGTCAGAAGGATGGCAGGCCCGGCAGGCACTGGCCCTCATGGGCCATGTTAAGAATTTGGGGACCTAATCCTTAGGGTAATGGGCAGTCACTAAAGGGTTTAAATAGTCTGTGGTGTGTAAAACAGTTGGGAAGGAGCAGGAGAGACTGTAGGGAGAGGTTAAGAAGCTACATCGTTTTTTATAGCAAATATCAAAAAATAAATCCAAATTTGTTCAAGTAAAAACTGAATTTATTGACAAGTGTAGCTGAAAGCCCAAGGATAGGAAAGGGATTCAGGTAAGGCTTGATCAGGGTTCAGACAATGTTGCAACAATTCAGTTTCTCTCCCTCCATCTTTTATCTCTGTCTGGGTGGATCCATTTCCTTCCCACTTCCCGAGGATCTTGCTGCAAGGGACCAAGGCAGCGGCACGATTCCCATCCCATATCCACTCTCATTCAAGTAGAACCATGAAAAAGTTGATTCTCCTTCCTGATCACATGATCGAGTCCTGGAATGGACTCTCTGCTTGGCCTGACCTCCATGGCATACCTATCCCTGGACTCATCAGTCTCTCTTTGGCCTGGGTCATGTGCTCCACCTCTGGAGCCAGGGACAGAGTCAGCTTCCTTGGACCCACAGGACTTGATGGGAAGAGGCACAGCCTGATGGAAACCAGGAGCCACCGTGGGAAACAGTAGCTGAGCGGCCCCCATGCACAAACAGCTGCCAGACAAGGTGTCACAGTGTCCAGGCGAGAGCTGCCGGTAGCTGGGGCAGGGCAGAGGTGGAGGATGGAGAGGAGGAGCCGGATCAGACATCTGTCCTGGTGGTCAGGTTGGCAGAACATGGCGACAGGCAGGCTGTGGTTAATGAGTCTCGGGCTTCCCCCTTAGAGCCTGGGAAGGGGACAGGGCCCCTGGGTGAGGATGGAGAAGGGGAAAGGTGAGGCGGGTCTCAGCCCACGAAGTTCAGCGGGACCCTTTCATCCCGTCACCTATGACCGTGCTGGTCACATCATCTGTGACGCCCAGATTCTCCCCTGAATTAGCTCCTCTCTCCTCTACCCTGCCACGCCTGCGCTCTGCTTTTTAGCATTCTCAATCTTTGTTCCACAGCTCATCTTCCCCTCCAGGGACAAAGAGAGTGACTTATTCCTCTCATTTCCCTCTGCACACAGTAGGTGCTCAGTAAACACATAATAGTTGCTCAGTAAACTGCTGAGTAAAGTAGCTGCTGCACTAAATCAATATACACCCTGAAGATAACCTCCCCAACCTCCCCTAAGGTCCCAAATCATGAAGAATCTCTCAGATGCATTCTGTGTGGCCCAAGACATTCCCAGGCATCCGGAAAGGGAGGCCGCCCTCCCAGACAGCTCCATGTTCATACATAAAGACTCGTCCTGCTCCTCTGTAACGTGGTTTACTGGCTTTGCTTTATCAGGCTGCGCAGTTGTTTAAAGAAAGACACAACCTGGCAGCCAGCAATAAAATCTATATTGTATTTCCAAACTATAAACCAGTGAATCAACCTATAGGGCCTCCTAGTACCTCCAGGAGTGGAAATCATTCTAACCTTCCAATAAAATGCCGACGCCTTAATTAAAGTCTCCAAAGTGGAGGTCTCCCCGCCCTGGGCCTCCCTTGGAGGAGGAGGGAGAGGCCTCTTTCCTTGGTTTGAGCTGGGCCATGGACCCTGTGGACCCCAGAGGGGTGAGGATTGAGAGGGGACCCACCAACCTCGGGTCCTGTTTCATCTCCACGGGCGGCCTTTGCGGTCTCCTGGTCTCCCGGCCTCACCTCCAGTCTGAGGCTTGTTCTGTTTTGCTTTTGCATAGCTGCTCTTGACCTTGGGATAGAAATGGCCAGCATGGGGGAGAGTGGAGACCCTGGTGGAGTTGGCCCTTTCCCTTCAGAGGATGGCAAGTATCAGATGAGCTTCGAGGGAGATTGTTCAGACGAGCGAAAGCAACAGCCTCGCCAGCCTCACCTCCTGCCTGTGCCTTGTGGAGCCCATGTGCGCCCACCCAGGCGGGCGATGGTGGGGGAAGAAGAGCAGGTTGTGTCCTCAAAAGTAGCTGGGCTCCCTTCAGGGTGGGCCAGCAAGGAGGAAAAGATGGAGCTGGGCTGGGCAGGAGGAAGGATGATGTGATGGCAAGAAGGACGCAGCCTCCACTCGAGTGAGGTCCCGCTCAGTGGGCCACAAAGCTATGCCTCTTCACCCTCTTCAGGCTGGATCACCCAGTAAACAGCTGCAATAGAGTGTGATGAGGGGAGGGAGTTGGAACGGGCAGAATGTGCGACTTAATGACAGGGGACATGCAAAAGCCTAAGGCTTTTATTCAAGCTTAAGTTGAATATATTGAGTCAACAGGATTGCGAAACTACTTAACCCGTGTAACTTTAGGTTGCATTAATAGAAGTATAGAGTTTCAAAGAGAGGAGGGGATGGTCTCTTCCTTTTCCATCAAAATAAACCTGGCAGGGTGTCTGTCTGACCCCTGCCACTTTCCCTATCCCAAAGGGGCGGCTGGGCCTCTCTAAGCTGTCAGTCAAAAGCAGACCCACAGAGCTGTGGATCCGCAGGAACTGAAGAATATCAAACACGCCCTTTCTTGTGTTTGCCCGCTGACCACCACCCCTTCCCACCTGCAGTGACTCGGCAACACCGGGTTCCTCTCCTGGGGCAGGGCTGTGAGCTCTGGGAGGGTGGCAGATTCCCTCTGGGTGGCCCAGCCTCAGGGAGGATAGCGCCCTATAGTCCCCGTGCTGAGGCCAGCCTCCGGCTGTCCTCCCTGACCGTCAGCTGCTGAGAGAGGGCTGCCCTCCCTCTGCCTGCGGCTCGGCTTCAGGACCATCGGCCCCCAGGAGGAAGGAGACCACCCGGCTGCCTGGCCTGTCAAGGGACCCAAACTCTGTCAAATGGAGAAGACGGACAGTTCTGTCCAGGGACCAACTGAGGGAGGGAGGGAGGGAGGAGGAGCCACAGGGCTGCGGTGTGGGGGCGATCCTGGTGTGAGGACCCCAACAGACGCTGCGGGACAGACAAGCACAGACAGAAGGGGGAGTTCTGCCACAGTCCCCGCTGGTCCTGGAAGGGACGGCGGGGAGGACCCTGTCAAGGGAGGCATCGTAGGGATGGAATGGACAGCCTTTGGTCAGGTGGAAAGCAAGAAGCAGAGCAGGACCTGAGTCTCACTTCCAAGAGGTTCACCAGCCCCCAGGGAGGCCTGTGTCCCCTGTAGCATGGGAGGGGTGCTTCCCCTGCTGTCACCCACAGTTCTGGGGCTCTGAGCTCAGCCCAGTGAGTGTGCAGGCACGAGTGGGTAAGTGCACATGAGTGGCAGGTGTGCGTGTCTCGAGTGCCTAGAGAGACGACAGAGGCACTAACTCCGATTACCTGCACACGGCCCAGCTGTGTGACCTGGGTCAGGTCACTTTACCTCTCTGTGCCTCAGTTTCCACCACCTGCAGAACTGAGATCCCAGTGACACCTACCACATGCAGGTGTTTGAAGGGCAAAGGAGGGGAACCGGTGGAGGCACCGAGGACAATGCCTGGCACGAGGAGTGCTGCACACATGTGAGCTACCATTGCAATTATAGTAGCAACCCAACTGCTCCCTCGCAGGCCCAAATGCATCACCTGATGCTCCCTGGATCCCCAGAAGAATCTCAGGAGCCAGGCAGAAACGGCCTGGGGGCTTTTGTGTTGTAAAACAGACCCCAGGGTGCAGAGACACTTGCCACTTCCAAGGAATGCAGTGCTGATGGCTGGACCCCAGCATCCCTGGGCAGACGTGAGGTACAGGATAGAGAAGAAAGGCCAGTCCCCCCCAGCATCAGCCCATTTCCCTCCCCTCCCCTCCCAACCTCGGCACCTTCCCAGCCCCACGGCTCAGCCCCCCTGTTCACCTCTCTGCTTTGATACTATTCCCAAGACCCCTGCAGGTGAGTGAGCTGAGAGGCCCTCCACACAGCTGGGCTAGGCCAGGAGAGGACCAGAACACAGGGCTTCTGGGCCCCGTCCGGAGGTCTCTCCACTGCCATCGTCACCCCTCCCCTGGCCCTCCAGGCCGGCCTGGTTCTGGAAGCACAGCGACCCCTTGACGTGGAGGCGGGACGACGGTGTCAGATCTGGCCAGGAGAACCCTCCGCTGGGCCCGGACTTGCTCCAAGCGCCTGGTGCCAGGGTTCCCTGCTCTCCACCGGGGGCCCAAAGGAGGTTTGCTGCGACTTAGCTGCTCAGTACTCCCCTGCCCAGCGTCGGCTGTCGCCTTCCCCAGGCAAGGCCACTAAATCACCTTTATAGGATCCGGGGCTCCTTCCACCCAGCAAGTTTCCTGCCAATACGAAATGTCTTCAGGGCCTGGGGAGGCGGCCCGGCTCCAACAGCCGTCCATTAGAAGAAGATGAATGGGGCCGCTGCTCCCATTAATATGTTATTGACCCTTCCCACAATACCACCGGCCAATGGCCCGACCTCAGGCTCAGGGCGGAGTCTACTCAGCGCTGAGCCGCTGGCCAGAGAGCAGCCCCGCCCAGCCCAGCCCAGCCC
This sequence comes from Geosciurus inauris, assembly GCA_004024805.1. Lineage (NCBI taxonomy): Eukaryota > Metazoa > Chordata > Mammalia > Rodentia > Sciuridae > Geosciurus > Geosciurus inauris. The sequence goes on from PVHX01004671.1 coordinate 61,841, forward strand.
AGCCCCGCCCACGGCGCACGGCGCCGCCCAGCCCCGCCCACCCACCGGGCGGGGACTCACCTCGGTCCGGATCCCGCAGCAGAACTGACGCTCGGGCCTCCGCAGTGCCAGGCACTCTGGACACAATGTCCCGCAATCCCTGCCATCCCATTTTACAGAGGAAAACTGAGGCTCGTAAGAGTTAACCCGAGCTGGATCGTGCAGGAGGTCAGAAACCCCATACTCGGAACCCAACAGCTAATAATAATGGCAAACACGTCCATTTGGGCCACCAAATGCCTAGCGTCGTTGTAGATCGACAACCAGCGGTGGACATGTCATTCCAGCTGTATGTGCGATCTGGAACGTTCTAGTGGCCACACTAAAAAGGAACAGGTGCAATTAATTCTATTTAACCCAATATATTCAAAATAGTATTGCGCCGACATGTAATCTAAATGAAGAAATTGTTAGAGAAATACTTTACCCATTTTTTTTATACCAAGCCTCCCAAATCTAGTGGGGATTTTAGACCAAAGCTCAGTCTAGACCAGCGGCACTTCAGGTGCCCCATAGTCCTCAGGCTGGAATCTGGGGGACTCCCTGAGGGCCCATGTCCCTCCAACCATCTCCTTGCCTTAGGATGCCAGGTCCTGCGTGCCTTTAAGACACAAGGGCAAAAGTCGCTGCCCCTGCAGAGCCCCAGAAACTGCCTCCCTGAAGAGGTTGTGCCCAAGGACACACGTGGCTCAGGGACAGAGCTCTCTCAGTGGGCGAGGCCAGGGACAGGCATTTCACATTCTTAAGGTTACTGAGTCTTTATGACAGCCCAGGAGCTGTAATGATGACCCCCTCAAGCCCAAGGACACTGAGGCTCAGAGACATGAGTGACTTGCACAAAGTCACACAGCCAGTCACTAGCCGAGATCACTGCCTCCAGGAACCCAGCCCACCCTCCTGGAGTGTGGCCCAGCCCTCCGCGTGGAGGGTGACTGTCATTTCTAGCCCCCAGCAGACAGGGGGCTCATCTCATCCCCAGCTGCAGCTGCCAGCAAGGCCCTGAAATGCATCATTTAACCCCCAGCTCGCCCCACTCTTACCCGTTGGATGAGGAATTGCCCTTTCTTAAGGGAGCATCTGGGGCAGAACCGCCCCCTGCCCTGTCCCCCCAGAGGCCCACTTGTAGGAACTGGGAGTTTCATTCAGAAGGAAACAAGAAATTCGAGAAATGCACTTTGGTCAGAGCTGGATGGGGCCCTAGAGATCCCGCCCAGGCCCCTCAGTTCATGTCCAGCGAGAACTGGGGGATCAAGATGCGCGGTGTCTGGAGGTGCAGCCCTCAGGACCGCCACTCCTACCACAGGCTCCTGGCCCTGGAGGGCTGGCCAAGTCGGGTCACTAGAAGAGGACATCAGCCCTACCTCAGATCCTCGCCGTCAGTGGAAAGACCAGAGATCTTGGCAGTTGATCTGTTTCTACAGGTCGAGCAAGAGGGAGAAGCCTGGAGCCCCCCAAGATGGGAGAGAAACCAGGAAGGCCACCGACCCTGCCCACCTTCCCTCCTCCGGGGTTCACATCGCTTGTCCCCAAGGGCACCACACAAAGCAGCCGCCTTGACCCCCAGCAACTGCAGGACAGGAGCCTGACAGCTGTCCCCGTTTAAGAGATGAAGCAACCAAGACCTAAGACGGGAACACCCCTGCTAAGGCCACATAGCTGGGTGCCTGTCACCCCAAGCCTGGTCCTCACCACCACCCAGCTCAGCGCTCCCTCCAGGCCACTCTGGAAAGGCTGGCTTCCACCACCGTGAGGCAAGACCTGTCACTGCCACCAGCTGCCCCCTCAGCCCTGCGGAGCCAAGCTGGCAGCACAGCCGTCCATACCACCTAACTTGGTGCCGATTAGGAATGAGTAGGAACCATGGGAATGTTTAATTCCCAGCCCGGAAACAGGCTGTGGGAAGCCCAGCTGGGACCCCAGCCCCAGCTCTCACCACAGAACCACCACTGACACCTCACCTGTCCTTCTGAGTCCCTCCTGGGGGCGGAGGGTCCTGATGTGCATGAGCCGGGGACCTGTCCTTGAGGGGCTCCCAGGAACAGGCCTGCAGAGGGGGCCCTGAACGAGCCGCCACAGCCCTTGTGCCCACAGCCTGGGTTTCCCCATCTGTGGAATGGCTGTGTGAACGGGGCATGCTCTGTAGGGCTCCTGCCAAGGGGTCCTTTCCTCACTCATTCCACACCCTGTTTCAGCCTCCTACTTGATGCCAGCCGTGACCCTGTACCCTGAGGTCATAGGAAAGCCCCCTTGGACGGGAAAGGTGGACGTCAGACAATAGAGCCACATGTTGAAACTATGATCTCAAACAGTATGCAAATAAGCCGTGGCGTGGGCTGGAGGGGGCGGCGGGCAGTGCCATGGTCATCATGGTGATTGCTGATATGGGAGCTGTTCATCTGGGTCCTGAGCACCGCGTGGGAGGTCACCAGGCAGACAGCAAGAGGAGGGAGGGTCCCAGCCTGCTGGCTTGGGGACTGACAGATGAAAACAGGAGAATGATTCTATAAGATGCGCCCACGGTGCCAACCCCCACATGCTCTCTCTTCCAGGAGGCGGTTTCCCTGCAGCCCTGCCTGGCCTCGGTGGACAGGACCTGTCCTGTTCCTCAGCAGACTACCTGCTCACTGCAGGAGAAATGCAGGCCCAGATAATGTCAACAGGAGGAACCCAGGAGGATGTTTGTGACACATCCTGAAACTCTGGGAGATCAGGCTAGTTTCTCCTAACCATGAATCTGTGAGAATGTATGGCTAAGAATCCAATTAGAACCGGTCAGCACGGGCCAAGGTGACTTAGAGTTGCCCTGACAGTGGGGTCTTGAAAGTCTGATGTCATCTTTCTGTCAGTCATAAGTGGTGGGCCTGGAGGGACCCTGGACCCACTGTCCTCCTTGAGCATGTCCCTTTTCCCTTATCCTGTCCCTTTAGTGAACTCATGCCTGTTACTCTGAGTGACATGTCTGAAATCTTTCTAACTCGATTGCAAGAATCAGGGATTGAAGGGGGTCTTTGCACTGCCTCAGTTTCCCAGAAGGCCCCAGCTCCATAGTAGTAGGACACCTGGGGCCCCGTAAGGCTGGGGAGGTGGGAACTCTGGCCCGGAAGGGCTTTGCAGGAACCAACGCACTGCTCAGGACCCAGAAGCTCCTGCTTTGGGCATCAGAGCCATCAGAGGGATGTTAGTAAGAGTGAGGGGCCAAGATGGGCCCATCTGTGTCCCTTCTGGCTGCTGCATGACGGCTGGGCGGGGGAGGGAGCCTGCCGACAGGGAGACTCCCTCAGAGCTCGGGCACATCCCACAGACGCAGAGGGATGGATGGCTGTGGGCGGGAGGCGGGGAGGCCAGGAGTCCTATTTGGGAGGCAGATGAGGCAGGGCTGTGTGATTGACAGGTGTGGGAGGTGAGTGATGGCTTGGGGACTATGAATAACAGCGTCTTCTGGCAGACTGTGGGTGTGGCCCCCTCTAGGCAACCCTGTCCCCTGAAGGAAAATCATGCCTTTAGCAAGCATGTGCTCCCTGTGGTATCCTAAGGTCCCCAATCTCCAAAAGCCATGGCTTCTCAGACTCCAAGCCTTCGCATACGTTGTACCCACTATCAAGAGTCCCAGTGGCTCCGGAGGCTAAGGCAGGAGGATCGCGAGTTCAAAGCCAGCTTCACCAACTTAGTGAGGCCTTAAGCAACTCAGCGAGACCCTGTGTCCAAATAAAATATGAACAGGGCTGGGGATGTGGCTCAGTGGTCGAGTGCCCTGGGTTCAATCCCCAGCATCCAAACGAAGAGCACGGTTTGGAGACTGGCCCCCGTGTAAGTTCTCCTTGTCCCTTCTGTGGGGTCCTTCAGCACCTGATTCTCAAGTATCCTTCGCTCACAGTCCTTTTTTGGCCTGTGTCCCTAGGTAGTCTACCAACTGCCTGAGGGGGACCTCGCATTGTTACCCCTCGCCTGCACTCAGGGCACTGGCCAAGGCAGGAGGGTGGGCCACTCACCAAGACACGGCATCCAGGAGTGAGGACCGGGTATCAGTGTGGCCTCTGCTGGGTTGCAGGAGTCTGAGACACAGCCACTGGGATACACAGGTGGCAGGGCATGAGGACAGGAAGCTGGGGAGGCGTGTAAAGTTCCCTGCCCCTGCCTGGCGTCACCGCAGGTCCCCTGCACAGCACTGGCCCACCAGCCACTGCAGAGAGGGCAGAGGAGTGCCCTGGAATTCGGTACTGTCCAGCTGTCACTTGGAGAAGCTGTTCTGGGGGACAGTTGGAATTCAATTTCCACAAACAAATGAGGCTTGGGCTCACTGCTCCTTTATCAGCACGGGGAGGACAGGGAGGTGCCTCTTCCTGCTCATCCTCCCCAGAAAAACCAGCGCAGACCCACGGCCAGTGGCCCGCCTGCCACCACTCCTGGGGGAGAAAGAAATGACATTTTCCCTTTACATTGGAAATGCTTAAAAGTCCCAAGAATAGATTTATAGGAATATTTTAACCTTTTCTTTGATCCTTGAAATGTCATTGTTCTGTGGGCTGAATCGCCAACTGTGACCTTTTCCAGCAACCATGGGGCGGGGGAGCCCCTGCTGGCTCTTTGAAAGGAGTTTCTCTGGTTCTCCAGAAGCTTCCCAGTGCCCCGCCCCCACCCTGAGCTCTGAGCAGAGCGAGGAGGGGTGGAGAAGCAGGTGGCCCCCCAGCACAGCCCTCACCGCACCACAGAGGCAGTGGGGGACCCTCCCTCACTCCGTGGCCTTGAGTCAGGTGCTTCCTCTCTGTCGGGCCCCAGTTTCCTGTCAAATGGGGAAATCCATAGCGCCTCCTTCACAGGAGGCTCACAAGGATTAAGCAAAGTGATGGTCCCAAGATTCAATGGCTGCCAATACCAAGTCCTTATTCTTGAACCTGCAGGTCCACAGGGGGACAAAGTTCCAATGACTTAGCTTGGGTTCTTCTGGGCGGCCTGCTTCTGGCTGCAGGCAGGCCCCCAGACTAGTCTGTGTGTGCTCCTGGTGGGGACCATGAGGAAGAGGCCCACTGGTGTCATGGTGGAGCCCCTGGAGTGTAAGATGACAGGGAAAAAATTCACACTGTCTCCTGGGGCCTGGGAGCTGGGCCAGCATGACTGCCACCCACCTTCAATGGGCCTAACCAAATCACAGGACTGAGCCCGAGGTAATGACGGGGGGATAAAGACACAGCCTCAGGGAGGTGGGGGAGTGATCCAGCCTGTCGTGGCAGGTAGGCCTCTGGCACCAGGCCTGGCATGTGATAGAAACTCCGAATATTAATTCCCCTTCATACCACATCGCATCATTATTACATTTCACAGCTCTGATTAATTAGTTATAATTCATTTTAATGGCGTAGGCCCCTTTGGCTAAGAGTACATACCTAACTGCCCAGCACACGGGGGTGGCAGGCATTACACTCCAGTGAATTCTCCAGATTCAGAAGTTTAACACCTTTAAGCTTCTGGACTTTATTTTGATGGAAATGTTTCTGGAGGATGTTTCGTGCCTCCTCACCTCCTTAAAAAGAAACTTCCAAATGCCATTTAATTCATAATGCTGAGGCATCGGGGCCGTTGTGATAAGCACCTGCCATGGCTCTTTGCCCACCTCCAGGGCCACTGAGACATCAGGCCCTTTTGCCCCCGCGCCCAGCAGCCCTCAGAGGCAGTCCTCACCTTTGGTTTTCAGCGTGGCCTTAGGACATCTATCCTCTGCGGATCAGCCTCTCCTGTCAGAAACGAAGGACCATGACTCAGGCTAGACCCACCACCCATCCCAAGTCACTCTGTCCCCTCTGGCTGACAGTGGCATCAGGAAAGTTGCCATTTTAATAGACCATCACCATAGCGCTGATCCAAGAGTTTGTGTAGCTTTAAGCATTGAAGAACTCTGAAAAGCAGTTAATCTACTCACTCCACTTAAAAGGATGGGAATAAGAGGGACCCTAGCACACAGCCTGGGGTCCTGGCGAATGTCAGGGACAGAGCCTGCAGCCTGTGAGCGCCCTTCCCCATCACCGTCCCTTCCTTGCCCCCGCTCCTTGGGCGCCCAGCTCCCCTTCTCCGGGTTCTGTTGATCTTTTCCCCTCAGAGTCTCATCCTGCCGCCTTCCATCCTCTGCCCTCTGTCCCCTGTGGCTGTAAAGCAGAGGGAAGGGACGTGAAGGCAGCAGACTCCACTGGCGTCAGGCCTCTCCTTCATCTTCAAACTTTCTGCCCAAGGCCAGGCTGCTGGGTGTGCGTTTCCCTGATGGCCTGGTCGCTGAGCGGGCGCCGTCTCGCGGAGCTGTCCCGGGTGCTGAAACGGCGTCTGGCTGCGCCTGACTGACTAGCGCGCCCCTGTTCCCGCTCCTCAGGGGGATGTCCCAGCACCGGGCACCTTTGTTCTCCTGCCTGGGTGCTCTGGGTCGCCCTAAGTGGATTTCCTGATCAGCCAGCCCCACGGCCTCCTTGTTATGCCAATGATAGATGCCCATCTGCTCGGCTGGCCAGGATTTCTTGGAGAGAGTGTTGGCCAAGAACACACCAACAACTGTCAGTGAAAATAACCCGCAGGCTCCGCAGTTAACCCTTTTCTGCTGCGTCCTGGATTGGCCACATGGAGGGCTGCTGGATGGTGAGGGAGTGGCCCCCCAGGGCCTGGTCCAAGGGCATCTGGGGTCCACCCTCTACTCATCACCTGCTCGTCACAGGGCACTGGGCAGACTCGCCCCCATTTCTGGCCCTCAGTTTCCCCATCTGTGCCCACTGGACAACACACTCCATGAGATCCCAGCCGACTCGAGCATCTGGTGCTCTATGACGGCGTGTCCCAGGAGGTGAGCAAGTGGAGTGGAAAGGAAAGAGCTCGGTGAGGAGCAGCAGTACTAGTTTCCAGTTCTATCAAAGCTGGGTCATTCTACGCTGGCCCCGTGACCTCCCTGGGCCTCAACTCCCTCCTCTATCAAACTGGAAGGATAGCACTGCCCTCTCATGTCCTGGTGTCATGGAGAGACTCGAGAAAGACAGGGAAGCCTCAATAAGGCACAGAGAACTATGTGGCGCTGGGAACAAGAGAGCCTCAAAGAACTACCCTCTTAGAGAGAGCCTGGGTTTCATTTCCCAGCCCGAAGGAGTGGACGAGCCGGGGCAAGGTTGCCCAAGGCTGGGTCTGCCCCTTAGTTCAGCAGTTACTGAGAGTCCCCAACAGGCAGAGCAGGGGACCAGAAATAAACAAGGCAGACAGGTCCCTGCCCTCCAGGAGCCCACAATCCAGCCAAGGTGACCAACAGGAAGTCAGTCCCCAATTACCAGGATGATATGCTTTCCCAGAGTGTGACCACTGGGAAGAAAACCTTGTGAGTTAAGAGGACAGAGGAGGACAAGAGGAGGTGGGGGGCATGGAAACCCTTGGGCCAGTGCTGGCTTGTGTCCACTGCTCGCTCTCACGATGTGTCAGGCGTGAGGTGAGAGGATGCTAGTTACTGAAGAGCACCTGGGAGGGGGCCTGGGGCCTAGGTACAACAGCAGAGGTCATGAACTGCAAGCCACAGGCTGGAGAGAGAGAGTGTTCCAGAAAAGAAGCCTCATGAGACAATGGCCAGGGCAGGTGGCAGCCCAGTGCCGGGCTTCAGGAAGGCTGCCCTGGCTCCCAGGGGCAGCAGGGGAGGACAGACCCTTCCTTGGGGCAGCAAGGTCAATTAGAAGGAGGCTACTGGAGGGGAAGTGGCTATGCCTGGGACATTGAGCACAGGGAGAGGGGAGAGCAGGAATAGGACGTGACTGAGATCAAATTTAGAGAATTAGTGATTTCTTGAGTCCTAGAGGGAGGGAATGGGTGGATTGAGAGGGCAGTGATGGAAATCCCGGCCAAGGGCTTCTAGAACTTGAAGCTCACTGTTTCTGGGCAAAGTTATGTGAATAAAAACCTCCCTGGTCAATACTGATAGCCACTGGCCACAGAGACATCTGTTCATGTGGCTCATTTCAAAGGCCCAGGCTAAATGAGGACACCACACCCCAGGTAATTTCTAGCCCTCTGCCATCCCAGCACCTGAAAACTATGATCTGGAGCCCAGCCCCATGTCAGCTGCAGCACCCACCCAAAGGGAAGGCACAGATCCAGAGCAGGAATATTAGCTGAGTGGGGCAGCATTGTCATATGTTGGTGTTGCTATAACAAAACACCTGAGACTGAGTGATTTATAAAGAACAGAAGTTTCTTTGGCTCACCATTCTAGAGGCTGGAAAATTTGAGATCAAAGTCGTGGCAGGTTCAGTTGTCTGGTGAGGATGCACAAGGGTACCTCTTGGTACTGCATTCCCCAAGAATGGTGTGTCCTCGTCTGCTGGAAAGTGGATGACCAAGAGAACCAAATGCCACATGAATCTCTTTGCTCCGTTCAGGAAGGAGGAGGCATCCTCATCAACTGACTACCTCTTAAAGGCCCCAGCTCGGGCTGGGGCTGTAGCTTAGTGGTAGAGCGTTTGCCTCTCATACATGAGGCACTGGGTTTGAGCCTCAGCACCACATAAAAATAAATAAACAAAATAAAGATATTGCATCCATCCACAACTAAAAAAAATATTTAAATAAAAGGCCCCAGCTCTTAACACCATCACCAACTGGCCATTAAATTGCAACACCTGAATTTTAGAAGGGACACATTCAAACTGTAGCAGGGGAGGGACAGGAGGGCAGGATAGCTTCCTACTGTCACCTCCCCCTGTCAGATGGGCCTGCTGGGCTGGGGTCTGTCCCCTTGGGATGAATGACTCAGGGGCAAGAGTCTTTCCAAGGAGGCCACACAAACTAGTATCCCCACCCTCACATTTTTCTTACAAACTTGGCCATCCTCCACCAAGAGATGTGTCCACATCACCTCCCCTTGACCTTGGAAAGACCTTTGTAACTTTTGCAACCAATAGGATGTAGCAGAAATGGTGCCATGTGGCTTCTGAGTCTAGGTCTTAAAAGGCAATCTGCCTTCTCTCTAGCTCTCTCCTTCTCAAGATGCTTGTCCCTGGAGCCAAGCCACCATGTTGTGAGGAAGCCCGGGCCACAGGTGGAGATCACATGCGGTATTTACAGCCAACGGCCTCAACTAGATACCCAGTGCTGGCCGCCAGACCTGGGGCTCCAGACTCAAGCCCCAGTCTCCAAGCCTTCCAGCAGAACCACAGCATCATGAAGCAGAGGCAAGGCATCCTGCTGGGTCCTATCTGGATTTTTGAACCTCAGAAACTGAGGAATAATAAATTATCACTGTTGCTTTAAGTCATTAGGTTTGGAGGCAATTTGTTACATAGTGATCACTAGCTAATACAAAGAACCCAGCGGGTCTGGGAAGAAGAGGAAGGTTAGCCTGAGCTTTCCCCAGAGAGGGGCTTAACCTCACACTGCTGTCCTCTACCTCTGACATCCTCATCACCATCTCCACCTCCACCATGATTATTTGCTCAGCTCGTAGGCAAGAGCTCCACAGTCGACTCCCACGGTCCTTAAAGCTATGAGTGCGTTTTTATCCCCCATTTGACAGATGAGGAAACTAAGACTTGCAGGGTTTGCACGGTTTGCTCAGAGACACACAGCTAACCAGAGGTCACTCTAGAGGCACATTAATGCTGTGGGTAGTGGTAGCCCTCCTTCATCAAGCTCTGCCTGCACGCAAGGCACCCTGAGAAGCACCGTTGGTGCATCTACCCACTAAATCATTCCCACAGCCCTAGGAGGTAGGTACTGTTATGAACCCATTTTACGGTGAAAGCAACTGAGTCCAAAGCAGATAGGAAGCTTACCCAAGGTGATACAGAGGAGCAGACCATTGCCAGTCTCACCCACCTAGATCTGCCCCTCCCAGCCCCCTGCTGGTCGCCATCGCACTGTCCAGCTGCCTTCCTTTAGCAAGGCGCAGGAGGCCAGGCAGACGCCTCCCCGCTACTTCTCAGTGCTCGCCTCTGCTCATTCCAGCCACGTGCGGTGGGCAGCCCAGGATGCAAGGATGGTGCCACAGTACACCTGGGGAGGAGAGGAGCCGTGGCTCCACAGCCTTGGAATCCCAGGGCCCCTCTGACAGTATGTCCCCTGTGCCGTGTCCAAGCCCTTCCAGGAAAAGCAGCGGCATCCCAGGGGCTTCCCTGGCTCGGGCTGGAAAGCACCGCCGCCCGGCAGATTTATCCCTCCGCGAGGTCAGACGGCCACTGTATTTCACCGGTGGGCCAACGAGGGCCCTTATTCTCTGGAATTATATTTCTATCAAATATGCATTTGTCTGGTTTATGGGCTGCTGAAGATCTGGTCCCCTGCATCTTGCCAGGCACAGAATTGCCCGGCTGAGGGGACTCTCCCCCTCTGCTCAGGGCCCAGGGCAGGGCAGACAACCACCTTCTCTGTTCCTCCCCTCCCTGCGGGGAACGGTGATGTCCTGTGGGCCCTCCTTTGGGTCTGGTCTTCCACCAGGCCAACCAGCACATAGATCAGAAGTAATCAGTGGGAAAAATTTACAATTACTTTCCCCAAAGCAGAGGGGCCTGCAGCAGAGGCCTTCAGTGCCCAACCAGAGGTGCCAGCTGCGTACACCCTGCGTCACTTCTCAGGATCAGCCCTGGCTGGCACTAAATGCCTACCCGAGAGACAGCTGGGAGGCGAGCCCCCACCCACCGCAGGGGCAGCCACAGCCAATGACCGGCTGTGTGTAGATGCGTCAGGAGCCCTCTTGCCCTTGGTGGGACACACCGGAGGGACCAGGCTGAGGCCAGGTTGCTCCCGAGGCCACGACTTCTACCTTGTGCCTCCGCCTCCTGCTTCTCACTTTCCTAGGTGCATTCCCCCAACAAGCCACCTATACAAGGGTCACCATGGGAGCCTTGGTTTCCAGAGACCCAACCCTGAGCCCCTTCCTCCACAGCGCAGCACCGACTTCCCGAGAAACTGAAAAACTTCTCGCTCACTGCAGGAAAGATTGGGGGGGGGTCCCTCAGCACTGAGACCCTGGGAGACCCTCCCCACAGGAATGCCAGAGGCAGCAAGGCAGCACTGCTACCTCGCTGCCCACCCTCCAGACACAAAGGGAAAGGGACTTATCAAGGTCGTGGGGCCCTCTGGAGCAGATCCAGGAATCCAGCCTGGGTTGTCTCACTCCAATCCCAGCTGCTCTCTGCCACCCCAGGGAGGGGCCCCGGGGGGGTTCTGAGGGAATGCCCAAGCCCTCTGCCCCCATCCTGGGGTCCAGCAAACGTGAGGGACTCAGGAATACATAAAGAGTAAGGCTGGGGTTGGGGGTGGGTGGAGAGGCAGGAGGGGAGCGGGTTCTGGGACCGTCTGGCCACCAGAGCAGGAGCAAGACCTGAGTTTCTGGTGTGGCAGAGGCTGATTCCTATTTCTTTCTTTTCTTAGGTGGGTGAAGCAGGCTTTCTTCGTGCTGGAATGGAAAGCACCTGCCCCCAGCACCCTATTGTGGAAAAAAAAATAGGCTTTATTGTAAAAACAATCGTGCCAAATTTAAAGCAGGGATTAAAATGGAGGCGTGTTACGTGTGGTGGTTAATACCTGGCACTTTTCCTGCCAATCGGGAGGGAAGCTGCTTGCCTGCCCTGGGGGCAGAAGGAGAGGTGCTTGGCCAGGCAGTCCTGGCCTCCAAATCCCAGGACCGGCAGCACCCTGGGCATGGCAACAGGGGACCCTATAGCAAACAAAGGAGGACATCTCTTTATTCTTGTCTGGACATGTATTTATAGGAAAAGGCTCACAACTGTATACACTTTAAATCACCTATAGTTATACATTTGGAAAATCTTCTCTATTTGAAATGAACACATAAGATTGGAAACCGTCTGGCCAGCCTGGATCCCAGCTGCCCCCTCTCCCCGCCAGTTAGGAAGGCTGCGACCCTCGCAGGTGGCCTGTTTATCGGGCAGGTTCTCCCTCTGTGCATTCAGTAACCCTCAGGCAGACACTCAGAGGTTGATCTCTCCATTCCCATTCTACAGGGGCACAGAGAGGGTGGGTCAGCTGCCTGAGGTCACAGAGTAAGGAAGCCGTAGACACAGGACTTGATCCTAGATCTGATTCCAAAGTCCCCTTTCCTAACACCACAGTCCCCTTCCCCCTGAGAAATTGCTCTGGGAGTCAGCCAGACATGTGGTGAGCTGGGTGAGCAGAGGAAAAGGGACCGAAGGACGAAGGGAAACCAAGAAAATTTCTTTGCGTCCGCTTAGCCAGTATTAAGGGCTGGGCATTTTGGAGTAATCTGGAGTCTTTGTCCACCAAAGCCCTTCAGGTCATCTGCAGGAAGAGGGGCTGACTTCTAAGCATATGTGAGGCCAGATGTTATAAGTCACAGGTAGGGCTACCCACTCTCCTGAGGGAGCGAAAGAAAAAAGAGGGACAGAGAAATAAAGAAAGAGGGCGTGTGTTCAGGCCCGGGAGTCAGTGTGAAAGGCTCTGGGTGGCCACAGTTGGAACGACTTGAGCAACAACATAAATGACAAAGGAATTGGACTTGAACCCAAAGGGTAAAATCAGTGCCCACAAGTCCACTCTGCTATGAACAAATAACTGAATGAATAAATAGGGGAGAGGTGGCAACCCTTCCTTCCAGAAGTCTGAGCAATCGACGCAGAAGGAATGGGAAGCAGAGCCCTCAGTAGCAGGGCAAGGTCCCCGAGGGAGGCTGAAATTAGTGGGCCAAAGTTCAAGCGGGGCCCGGAGATGCGTGCAGCCTTTCCCCCAGCAGTAACTGCAAGGGAACCAGGCCGGGAAGGTCAATACCACTAGTAACATGTCACCAAGACATGAGAACATCACGCGTCCCGGAGAGGACGCACATCCTGCCGTGCGCCCTGTCCTCAGAATGTGTGACCTCGACAGAATCATGAAAACACGGGGAAAAAAAGCCCAATTGAAGAATATTCTATCAAATAACTGGCCAGGAGCTTGAAGAACGTCAAGGTCATGGGAGACGCCGAGGACCCAGGCTGGGCAGAGTGGAGGAGATCAGGCAGAGACACAGGACAACATGCCACGTGGTGTCCTGGGCTGGATCTCGAAGCAGGGAAAGGACGTGCGTGGGAAGATCTGAGTAAGCTGTGGGGTTGAGTGAATGAGCTATAACTGGACTAATCTCCTAACTCTGGTAAACGTCTGCCATCACATGCGCTTAACAGGATGGGACATAGAGGGAAGCGTCTGTGGGAACTCTTTGGACAGTCGGTACCCCTCCCCGTTACGTCTAAAATTAACTCGAAAAAAATTTTGATGATGTGATAGGCTGAATAATAGTCCCCTCAGTAGAGGCACTTCCTGCTCCCTGGAACCTGTGACTTACTCATCTGGTGTAGGCTTTGCAAATACAATGAATTAGAGTCTCGAGATGGGACCCTGGGGTATCAAAGTGGCTCCGAATGCGATCGCCTGCATCTCTATAAGATGAAGGCCCAGGAAGACTTGTCATTGAGAGAGAAGGCAAGGTGACCATGGAGACAGACCGGAGTGATCGAGTGTTGCTGCCGCAAGCCAAGGACTGTGAGCAGCCCACCCATCCCCCGCCCCGAACCCTCCCCCAAGCCTCCAGGCCCAGGGACAGCTTGATTTCTCCCCAGTGGTGCTGAGCTGGGCCTCTAAAACTGGGAGAGAATAAATCTGTTTTTTAAACCACTCAGTTTGTGGTAATTTGTTCCAGTTTCAGTAAAACAAAAACAAAACAAAACAAACAAAAAACCCTGACATTCTTGATGCTTCAGTTCTGCATGAGAGAACTGTGTGACCCTTGACCTCTGGGAGAAGCTTCTGGGTACCTGCCCCAGAGCCTGCTGGGAACTGCCACTCTGAAACAATTCCCCGCAGAGGCTGCATTTCCTGTTCTCAGCTCTCAGGCTCTGTCAAGCCTCCAGGTTTCCTCCTTCACATCCCTTGGATCTGCCCAGCCTGAGGTCAAAGAGCACGGATGCTCTGCCTGCTCCCCTAAAGGCGAAAGAACTCAGCCGCCCACCAGTGGGGGACCCCACGGGGCTGCGGGCTCTCCTTTGTGGAGACCTCATGAGCCAGGTTTGCTGCTGAGCATCTTCTGTGCCTCATCTCACTTAGTCCCCATAACCAACTCACGGTGGCTCAGAGAGGTTATGGGTTTGCTCTAGGTCACACAGCTAGACAGAGTTCCAACCCAGGACTCAGAAAACCTGTCTTCAACAAAGATGTCATGCTACCCTTCTGCCCCAGGGTATTCTCTCCTTGGCAAACCCCAGCCAGGGAAGGGAATCCAAAACAGACCTTCCTGGACTCCTCACGCAAAGCCTCCGGACGCCAGGGGCTTTGGCATTTGTAGGTGATAAAAATCCTCTGCCTTGAAAGCACCCTGGGCAGTCCCTCCCTCTCCCAGGTACTCTGTGAGCCCCTTTCTCCATCCCTGGGCATCTGGGGATGACGGGCAACTTCTGGGGGTGCTGTTACAGCCTGCAGAGAGGGAGGCCAGAGGCACACTCAGGGATCCAGGGCGAGCAGGGGACAGTCGCAGGCCACTGGGGACTGCAGGGCCAGACCATGAACTCGGCCACTCATCAGCCCACGAGTCCCTTTCCATAAGAACGGTGACCAGCCATTCTGCCAGAGTGAGCGTGGGAATCAGGAGGGGCGGTTCCCTTCCTGAGGGTGGGGTCCTGCCCATCTCTTGGCAGCCAGGAGCCTCGGGCTTCAGCACAACGCAGCTCTCCCAGGTCCAGACCCACAGAGACTTCTAGAACCTTGAACACCAGATGGCCCAACTTTCTCCTGGGCCTTGAACCCCACCAAAAAGCAAAGGCATCCTGTGCCCACTCCTGCCCCCACTCCAGCCGAGGCCCCCTCTGTGCCCCCAGGGACCCCCTTTCCTCTTCCTGCCCCAGAGCTTCTTGCCCTGAGATGCTCTGCTTCAGTCAAGAGCCACCTCCTCCAGGGAGCCTCTCTGACTCTCCCAGTCCTCGGGGTCCCCCTGGCCCAGGCCCCTGCCACCCCTTGCCCATGGGCCCCCAGGCATGGTGCCCCGTTACGGGTGTGCTGCTGCGCATCCAACCTGTGGAGCACCTTCCCAGCTTCCTTTGCCTTAAGCACCTGCAGACAAGGTCTGGGCCTTACGCCTCAGTCCATCAGACTTCATCCCTGGAAAGGCTCACGCCACTACTCCAGCCCTCCACGGCACAGGCGGATCACCGTCCTTGTGAGCCTTGTCTGCACCAAGGTCCCCCAGTGTCGATGAAGCCCCCCAGCCTCACCCCAACACCGAGCGCCCACCGAACGCTCTCATGGTACATCAGGCAGTCACAGAGCTCAAGAAGGCCTGGGTGCCCCCAGATGGAGCTGAGCCCCTTCACACACCTCAGGAGGCTTCTGTACAGCACAGACTAAGACTCAGTTTGAAGAACATTAAAGCAGAAGCTCCCCAAAAAGCAATTATAACAGCTGTACTGACAAATTGCTTGGTATATGTCAAGAGCTGTCTAATCCTCATATCAGCTCCAAGAGGAAATGCTCTATAATTCTTATTTCACTCAGGGAAAGCTGCAGCCCAGAGAGGTCGAGAGACTTGGTCAGGTCACACAGCTGTTAAGCGCTGGAAAGTAACCACTTCAAGTTTAGGGCAGACCTAGGAATCTAGTACATGCACAGTGTGCTAGACTCTGCTTACCTGCTCCCAGGTGTCACTAAGCCTTGCTTGATTTAACTGCTCATGTCTGGGGACCAAAGCTCCTTGGCCTCCCCTTGGTCTCTGCCCTGGCCACCCCAAGGACATCACTTTCACCCCTCCACAGGATGTCCCCCTCAACCTGATCTGCTCCTGCCCAGGCTTCTCCTGGGTTTGTCCCTACAGCGGGGACTGAAAGTCACGTTGGATTAAGACCTGCTGTGGCTGTCACCCGTGGCAGAAAGTGTGCCTGTGAGGAGGCCTGGAAGGGCCGGGATCTAATGGAGATTTGCTAATAAGATCTGAGTTGGTGAGCTTGGCATCCTATTAACACCGGGGAGCGCAGGCCTGTCTGTCTGCTGGAAAATTGCAAACACAATAGAAAAGTCGTTTATGAATATTAATGGGAACTGGAAACAATGTCGAGAGAGGCTATTGAGTGATTGGGAGCTGGGAGGGGGCGTGGAGTGGGGGCCTCCCTCCTCCCCCACCCCAGCTGCCTGGAAGGGAGAGTCTGGAGGGTTGTCACAGGAAGACGTGATGGACACAGTGACCTGAAAGGGAACCGTGGGCCTGACTTCAGGGCTCGGCTCCCCAGATCCACACGGGGCCATCCAGTGTCAGCTTGGGGAGGTGTTTGAGGACTGTGGGCCCCTCTTTCATGTCCTGGCTTTCCCAGGCAAGATAAGCATCCCTCCTGAACCCCAGACCTGCCTAGGGAACATCCCAGCACGGAAGGCCCTGGGCTCTGGAATCACAGCCAGCCAACAAAGGGAACGCTCAGTACAGCCCAAGTTCAAGTTCAGAGAACCTGCAGTGAGCATCTCCAGCTCCCACCCGCAGTTCCCAAACCTCTGGGGGTCCTGAGAGGCATCACAGGGAACTTATGAGCCAGTGGAGGCTAAGCCCTGGGCTGCAGATTTGAGACGGGAATGGGGATCCCCTGACCACCCCCTGAATCCAAAGGAAAGTGAGACACAGTCCCTCCTGCCTTGCTAGGAACTTGGTCAGCGAGGGAAGGTTGACAGTCCTGTGTACTTATCACCACAGACCCCATGCAGAGGGCAGGAGCTGGCTGTGACAGTGCAGTTTTTAAATGAGTAATGGCCTCAAGCAGATGGTCCGCAGGAGAGGAGTGAACTGCGAAGACACAGCTGCACTCCGGCTCGGTCCTTTCCTCCTTTGGGGAAGCATGAACCACAAAGCTCAGCCTGTTTTCACCGGCTGGGAAAGTGCAGGTGAGTCACCAGCTTGTAATGTGGGGGCGCCGCCCACCTCAGAGAGGTCACAAATAACATAACACGCACAGTGGGCAGACCATTCTGGCACACGCACAGCATCCTGCGCATCTTTATTTCCTTCCTCTTCCTCTGTGGAGTCTGCCCAGAACCCTTCCCCCAAAGGGTGGGCCTGTGAGCCAGGCCTGGCCAATCAGAGCAAAGAGACTCAGTTCCAGAACTCTGGGTTGGTGCTTTTGGAAGAGTCTTGCTCCTGTGAAGGTTGATGAGAGAAGAAAGGCTGTGCTACTGGCAGCCATCTTGTCCACAGGAGGCTGGTGCCATCTGAGAAAGACACCCTCATAGAAGAAAGCTGAGCCCAGAGATGGGGGAAGGCATCATTGGAGCCTGTGAATACAGCTGTGCTTGAACTCAGAACTAGCCCCCTATTATTCTATCCATTATGCAAGCCAAAATATTACAGTTTTTTTAAAAAGTGAATGAGGTTTAAGCCCCTTGGAACCGAATGAATTTTAACTAGCCCTTTCAACTCCTAAAGCCACAGGACTGGGGCCACTGCCAGACTTGAACCTGAAACTAATAGACCACCCCTTTCCCTCCTTCCTCACTTCTACCTGTTGCTCAACTCCAGGGCCCAGTGGCCTGGAAAGCTCAGGATGTGGGACATCGCGGGCTCCACTTCCGAGACCCATCTATGGTCTGACCCCCAGCTCTTGCCTGGTGCCGGCTCCATATGCTTCTGAGCCCACAGCTGGGATACAGAGGTGTATCACCACCCCAGGCTCTGGAGACGGAGGTCCAGCACATCTTTCTGCACACCTGCACCTCTTCTGACACCCCAGCCTGGGAGGCTGTGGAAATGACTGCCCCCCCCCCCAAGCTGAGCATTGTGTCAGGGCAGAAGGAACTCACAGCTTAGACCTGGGGCTCCAACTGATGGCCCGCCACCAAACCCAGCCTGCGACACATTGTTTGCCAGTCTGCATTTCAAGTCTTGCTTTCGTCCAAAGTTTTTAGGTGGGAAATTCATCCTCCAGCTTGACAAAGGTCCCAACTCTTTTTCCTACACTCCAAGTATTTATATGCCCTTTCTGGCCCCCAAAGTCATTTGAATTTGTAACCCCCGGCCGAGGCCCTCCAGTTGCCTTCCTGCAGAGCCACACAGGCAGTTGACTGATGTGGTCAGTGGCTTCTGGTGTGAAGGTTATGAGGCAGAAGCTGAAGAAGGGGCAGTGACTGGCATTACTATGACTGAGCCCTGGGAGGGACATGTTGGCCTGTCCCAACTTCCTGTAACGCCCCCGCAGATCCAGGCTGCAGGCCTCCCAGAAGGCTCGGCCTGGAGCTAGTCTCTGTCAGTTCCGGCCTCTCCTCATACCCACCAGAGGTGGGCAGCTGTACCCCAGGTGCTGCCCACCCCTCCCCCTGGACCAAGGGAAGAACCACTTTGGGCAGTGGCCCCCTGCAGGCCTCTCTGCTCATTTGCATTGTGTTTGTAGGATAATTACTAATGGTACTGATCATTTTTATTAGCTGAGCTGTCTGCATTAAAATGATAGATTTTTTTTTATTAAAAACATCCGAGGGAGCTGCCACCGCAGTAAGAGAAGGATAATTTTCCACTTACTTTAAGAGCAGATGGTTACCAGAATGTTCAGTGGAAATAAAGTGAGGCTGGGTGAGCATATCAGAGATCTCCTGGCTTGCTTCAAGCCTCCTGCCCTTTCTGGCTCTCCCAGCCTCCTTTGGGGCTGACCCCAGCTCCACCCTGACCAGCCAAGGGAATTTCCTTCCAAATCACGTGGGAGAATCCAGAGCCCAGGTGTGGTGTGCTAGAAGGTGCCAGGTGGATCTGCCAGGGGCCGCCCCAGAACTCAGGGTGCCAGAGCTTAGCAGATCAGGGAGTAGATGCAGAGTCCAGGGGTGCTCCGGCCACAGAGCTGTGGTCCAGGGGGGAGTCCAGCTCTGGAGCTCAGCCTGCCTTTGGAACAGCCAGGGCCTTCAACCAGCCATAGTTCCCAAAAGGGTTAAGGAGCAGGAAGATTAATTAATTAAACAGGAAAAAAGTTTTAACAACCAAAGTGATTGGAAAACATGAGTTAAGCAGATTTCTTCATTGCAAGATTTCTCAGAACATGTACCATGTTGACTTGAATTTTTCATGTCACCAAAGGGGACGATCTTAAACTCCAAACTCACATCCGTGGAGCCATCTGTTAAGAAGAGCTGGATATGGTGCTAGGATTGTGGCTCAGCGGTAGAGCGCTTGCCTCGCATGCGTGAGGCCCTGGGTTCGATCCTCAGCACCACATACAAAGCAATAAAATAAAGACATTGTGTCCATCTACAACTAAAAAAAAATTAAAAAAAAAAAAGAACTGGATGTGAGGGCATCCTCTTTCTGTGGACAGTTGTCATTTGAAGATGTCCTTCGGCTCATCCAGCCGGGGTTCCCTGACTGCCCGTGGGGATGGCAGACGTTTACTCACCTGTCGACTATGGTCAGTTGGGAGAGGCTGCCGACAGGGATGCCAAGGTCACATCTGAGCTCAGTGGGAGACTGGCACAGCCCGTCAGTGAGGTTCTTTTGTTTGTCCCTGGACCAAGGAGTACAGCCTGGAAGCCCCCCATGGAGGACTCTCATCCCGTAGGCCTGTGGATACCCTGGGGTCAGGATCCCTGAGAACCTCCCCTTCTTCCTGCTGGTTTGTCTCCCCATCCTACTCTGCCTGGCCCCAAGTTTAGGGTCCTTGAGGCAGAGTGTGAGGCTAGCAAGCTCTTGAGCTGTATGGAGGGTCTTTGGACAGCCATCCCTGATGATCCCCCCAGGCTGTTCCAGCCCCAGGGCTGAGCTGCAGGAGGAAGTCGTCTGCCAGGCAGAGCCCAACTCGCAGGTTGACCTTACTCTGTACAGTAAGTGTGTGTTCCTGAGAAAATTGCAGTCAAATTGAATTTTTATAAATGGAATCCTATTTCAGCAATGATTTACAACACAATTTCCGAGACACTCTGTCTTCATATTGGAGTAATGTTCCTAACGTTTTGGCTTCAGAACCCCCCCCCTTTCCTTTTAGAAGCACTAAGAATGTTCCAGGTTGGTGGAGCCACAGAGACCACCGCGTCCCACCATTTCACTTGCTGGTGGGGAAGCTGAGGCAGAGACGTGAGGACTGGTGTCCGTCGGGTGCCTGCTAGGTCGCAGGTACCATTTCAGTCCTTGACGTGTCTCACGTTGCTTTATGTGCATCTGACCATGTTGCAAGATGGGACTGGTGTCAGCCCCACTTTGACAGGTGAACATGCTGAGCTTCAAGGTGCATTAAAAAAAAAAAAAAAAAAACAACACTGGGACATCCACCCAATGGATGCTGCTTCAAATCCCTCAGGTACTTCCCATTGCCCACCCATCATGACGATAAGGGCCTGTGTGATCTGGCCCCTACCCACCTCTCTGATCTCATCTTCCACCCACCTCCTCACTCAGGTCTCTCCCGCCTCACTGGCCTTCTTTTTAGTCCTCAAAGCAGACATCGCAGGATCTTTGCACTCTCCATTCCTTCTACCTGTAAAGTGTCATTTTCACCTGGCTGGATTCTCCTTCATTCAGATCTTACAACTCACCATTCACACCTTCAGGAGGTCCCACCCTTCCAACTACCCACATATCTTCTATCACATTTCTTTGCTTTATTTCCTTCATGACCCTTATCACTGACTGTATGGAATTATTTACTTAGTTTGTGCCTTAGTCTGCTTTCTGTTGCTATAACAAAATGCCTGTGATCAGGTAATTTATAAAGAATAAAGGTTTATTCAACTCATGGTTCTGGAGGCTGGGAAGCCCAAAAGCCTGGCGTGAGCATCTTGTTAGGGCTTTACTGCTACATCATAACAGCTGAAGGAATCACATGGAAGACAGCAAGCATGCTACAGAGAGTTCATTTTTATAACAAAGCCACTTCCATGATAACCCAGTAATCCACTCATGGATTAATCCAGTCATGAGAGCAGAGCCTTCATGACCCTGTCACCTCCATAAGGTCCCACCTCTCAACACTGCTGCACTGGGCACCAAGTTTCCAACACATGAAACCTGGGCAACACATTCAAACCCATGCAGCTTATTCATCTCTTATTGTCTCCCCTACTAGAATATAGGGGAGGGAAGGCAGGGATGTATCTACTGGTTCTCACTGTGTCTCCAGTCCCTACAGAAGCTGGAATACAGATGCTCAGAAACAGTCATAGAATAAATGAATGCAGTAGCAAAACTGATATTTTAATCCAGGTCTGCACAACCCTGAAGCCCAGAGATCTTGCCACTGCACCAAAAATATCCTCCTGACATCTTTTTAATTATCAGAAAATGATTGCTCAGTGGAAACGTCTTTTGAAGTTATCTCTGAAGTTTGGTATTTGGAGTTTTAGTTCTTAAAGCCTATCTCGTCTATAGCAGAAGAGAAACTCTTATTCAGACCCAAAAAATCCAGGTCCAGAAATGATCCACTTGAAAACCAAGGAGAGGACCCTTTCAAGGAACTCAGAAGAAGCAAACATCTCATCCCCCAGATTCTTCCTGGAACCAGGTACGACCCCAGGAACCTGGGGCTGAATCATCATACACACCTGGGTTCTTGACATTGAAGGAAGATCAACAGCTCCTTGTCATGGGGTACAGAGGGTGACTGCTGACATAACATCTCTTACTGAGGAGGTCTTTTGAACAAAAATTCTCTCAGCTTTGATAAATCTGGAAAAGATGTTTATTTTGCTCTAATTGTTTTTTTTGCTTTAATTTTTGAAGGATATTTACAAGGGATGAAGAAGTCAGTCAGTAGTTTCCATGGTCTGACCTGCATAGTTTTGGACAAGAACTCTGTGGTCGCTCTCTCTATCTCCAACTGTTTTTATTGTCTGGTGTCTTGGATATTTTCCTCTTCAGTACAGGTTTTTAGAAATTAAATGGTGATATGCCTGTGTGCAGTTTTTGTTGTGCCACTTCACGTGTGAATATATAGTTTTCATCACTTTGGGGACATTTTTGGGTCCTCCTGTCATCTTGATTCCACATGGAAACTCACTGCTCCTCATCCCTCCTGCCAATACTCCTGCCCATGGCGGCATCAGGCCTGAGGGCTGGGGAGTGGCAGGAATCAGCAGAACTGCCACAGAAATTCTCCCAGCAACCTGAGCATCCTCCCTAGACCAGCAGCCCCTGCCATTGTTCCACCCACCTGCAGACACCAGAGGAGGACAGCTGATCTGTGACAACATGCAGGCATGAACCTTGCAGTCCTACTTTAAGGCTCAGGACACCTCTGAATAGAGGTTTTCATGTGGAGCTTTATGAGGCTATTTTTACAAAACAATCCATTCTTTCTCTCCTTGGAGATTCAAAACACCATTTATGGAGTGCTCTCCATGTAAGCACAGAAAACAAGTTAACACATTTTATTTTCACAAGAACTCCAAATATAGTTGTACACTACATGTAATAGACAGGGAAACTGGGGCTCAGAGACATAAAATAACCCCTCTGTGGTCACACAGCAGGTGAACAGTGGAGCTTGAACTCAATTGACTCCAAAGCCCACAGCGTGTGTTACTTGGCTCTTGGAAGGAGGATTGAGGAGGGCTCTGAACGCGATCCTCACCTGTGGGGGCCTCTCACCTGGGCTAGGGTGATTGTAAGGTGGGCAAAATAGATGCGGGCCAAGGTGGAGGGGTTGGGGGTCTTTTAATGCTCCCTCCCATTCTAAAAAAAAAATGTTTACTTTAGATGTTTGTGAAAGTACAGAAGACGACGAAAAAGAGTGAAAACCAGCCCACATCCCCTGGGTGGATGATTCTAGACATGCGGGGCTGGTTCTGTGTCCCCAGACACCTGACTGTGGCCCTGCCACAGAGCCCTCTGTGCTCCCCAGGTGATCATCCCTTCACAAGGAACCCTCACTGGCCTCTCTTAAAACACAAGTGCTGACACTCCAGCTGGAGAACAGCATGCTGGGATCTGTCTTGAAGGCTCAGCCCCCTAGGAAACGGGAAATACCTGCAGCCCAGTGAGAAGTGCAGGAAGCAGAGCTCTTCCTTGGGAACAGGGTGGGTTTGATCCTCTTCCTGGAATCCCCAGGGAAGGAGAGTATCCTGTGAGGGTGTCACGACATCACCAGGCCTTGCCCAGCACCCCACAAACCAGGGCTAGAGGCCCGAATGAAAGGGGAGATAGACAGCTCAAAGGAGCCTTCAAGCAGCCCTCTGGGATGGGTGGGCAGGAGCAGTCCTGGGGAGACAGGGGCAGCCAGAGTGTACAAGCCTGGGAGGGAGGGAGAGAAGCCAGGGCCACCCCAGCGCCGGGGAGGAAGAGCCCCAACTCCACCAGAGCCAGCAGGCCTGGTTCTGCCTCCTGAGGGGTCACGCCAGGCTGGGCAGCAGGGACAGGGGCAGCTTCGCACTGGAACTCAGGAGAGAAGTCCCCTAGTCCACCCAGCCATGTGTCCCTCACCAGCACTCCCAGACCTGTCCCCAGTAGGCCAGTAGGAGGGATGGTCTCCTCCCTAGCAGGACCAAAGGACAGTGGCAGCGGTGATGGAAACCAAGGCATTCTCTCTCTTGAGGTCCCTACGGGGTGAATAATGAATCATGAAGGAAAAAGCAGGATGCGTCACTATGCGTGTCCCGGGATCATAGTAAATTGCCTCTAATCCATTATCACAAACATTTTGCCATTTTCTGCACCGCCCTGGCTATCATCTTCTGGGTTTCTGTTCTGTCTTCCCATGGTCCTTTGTCATCATTGGACAGTTCCCTGCGGAGCAGACCCAGTTTGCTTCACCAGATCCCAGGGGCAGATTTCCCGATGGTTTCCAGCTCCCGCTGGTGCAGGGAACCCAGCAGCAGCGCAGGAGGGGTGTGGTTTTGTTTTCTGAAGCTTGATGCACTGAACTCTCAGGGCGGTTACATCTCTGCCACGGCCCCCACCCCATTTTCCTACCCACATTACTTCCTCCCCGAGGAGGGCTGGCCCAGGGCAGGTGTGGACTTCATTCTTCCATAAATTTTTTTTTTTTTTTTTTGTACCAGGGATTGAACTCAGGGGCACTTAACCACTGAGCTACATCTCCAATCTTCAGCCCTTGCAATATTTTATTTAGAGACAGGTTCTCATCAAGTTGCTTAGAGCCTCGCTAAATTGCTGAGGCTGGCTTTGAACTTGGCGATCCTCCTGCCTCAGCCTCCCAAGATGCTGGGATTACAGGTGTGTGCCATCACACCTGGCTCATTCAATCATTCTTTGCACAAGTCCAATCAAGTAGGGCCATGTGCTGGGGCAGAGCTTCCCGGTGAAAGAAGACAGCAAGAAAATGGGTGGCTCTAACCTAGAGTTCCATTGCTGTGGTCACAGGACAGTACTCTGCCAGTGTAGACAGGCTCCTGATCTGACATGAGCATCCCGGGGGACACACCACCTAAGTAAGCTAGGAAAGGAGGCAGCTGGGCAAGCAGACAGAGGCTGGAGGAGGGAGAAATAACAGCGCGGTCCAGGGAGCAGGGAGTGTGCAATCTCCAGAAAGGACCCCAGTGGGAGCCTGGGAGGAGAGGGCAACAGCAGGGAAGAGCCTGCAAGCCATGATAAGGGATTTGGCCATTATCCTGAGGGTACTAGGGAGCCATTGAAAGTTTTCAAATCACAGAGAGACTCCATCGCATCTGCATTTTATTAAACTCATTCTGTCTCCTTCAGTTCCTTCCCTGGCAGCGTCCCGGACAGGACACACTAGGCACATCCTGCGTCAGAGCTGGCGGGAGACCCAGGGAAATCACTGTGGGGTTGAGAGAAAGACTGGGAGCCGGGGTGAAGGAAGGGTCACAGCTGCACTCCTGATGGGACACTGCAAGGGGTCAGGGCTGGAAGACCACTCGGCAGGAAGCACCCCCAGCTCTGCAGGCATGCGTCCTGGGTCATCCTCAGACACCCCATCCATCCCAGCGCCACCCCGCCCAGGATCCCAGCTGCACAGGGCACCTCAGGGCAGTGCTACCTGGGAAACTTCCCATCCCCACGTCAGGCCTGGCCCGCCGCCCTGTGCAGGGTTGCCATGGTAACCAGAGATTCTGGCTGAGGCTGCAGAATGGCATTAATCCCGCCTGAGAGAGGGTGGGAGGGGAGCAGAATGGTTGCTTTTACTCTCTGTGGATGGAGAGTCCCTAGATCAAGTCCAAGGGGCCCAGGGCTGTGAGAAGAGTGGGGCTGGGAGGGAAGCAAGCCCCTGTGCTAGGCCATTTGTTGAGTCCCTCACCTCGGCCATTTTCTAAGATGGGCATCAACAGTCCTAGAGCAATAACAAAAATGCCTACAAGATATTGAGCACCCGGCCCCTCGCCATGCTCAGCACATCATGTAGTCTCATCCAGCATGCCCTACAACCTGGAAGTAGATGCTTCCTATCCCCGTGGCACAGATGCAACAACTGAGCTTCATGAAGGCAGGTCGGCTGTGTGCGGTGGCGCACACCTGTAATCCCAGCACCTCGGGAGGCGGAGACAGGAGGATCGGAGTTCAAAGCCAGCCTCTGCAAATTACTCAGTGAGACCAGCTCTAAATAAAATATAAAAAGGGCTGAGGATGTGAGTCAGTGGTTAAGTGCCCCTGAGTTCAATTCCCAGCACCCCCCTCCAATAAAAGAAGGCGACAGGTCACTGACCCTGGTCACTCAGCAAAGAGTATGTCCAGTGAAGGCCCCACTTGGTGCAAGCTTCCTCTTTCAAAATCACTGAGGGATAATGATCCAACAGCTACCTGCTGGGCACTTTCTCTGCTGGGGACTTAACTACCTAAAAGAATAGCCTTTTGCATTGCAGGATAGATGACAGATGGAAAGGCCATCATCCCTAAGCAGAAGCCATCATTCCTGAGCACACGTCCCATGGACCCAGGTGTGCCACTTGAGACTTCGCAAAGCTTGGCAGTCACGTCCGTGGGGCCACAGCCCCTCAGGCAATGGCGTCGCTCCCTGCCATGCTGGAGCACTTAACAATTCTAGAAGCTCTTCCATAGAGAGCTGTGAGACGGTTGATTAATTGATCGATCGGTGTTTGGGGCTCATTCTGCAGCCAAACACTGGCTCAGTCTGTGATCAGGGTCGGGACTTAGTCAAAGGAAGGGGCAGGGGCTGTCTACCCAGCCAAGGCCAAAGTTACCATCTGTGCCTGGGTCACAGATCTGTGAACAGACTTTCTGCATGTCAAGCTTCCAGGCCCTTCCAGGGGTCATGCTGCAACCTTGGCCTCATTAGCACATGACGCTCACCCACCAGCTGGGCCCATCTGGTTTCTTATCCGTCCAAAGTGAGGTGGAAGCAGCAGCCTTGAGGGAGCAGGCCACCATGGTGGAAGAGCTTGCCAAGCCTGCCGTCGGCTCCTCTCCTCTGCAGCCATGAGAGCCTCCTGCCCTCTCTGCTGTGGCCTTCAGTCCCTCCCTGCTATGACTTTGGCTGGTGACCAAGCCACACTTCCTGTGGGGACTGAGGGTAGGCAGGTGGGAGGAAAAGCCTGGGGCAAAGGAAGGGCCCCGTGGGAGAGAGGCCTGGTGGGGAGGAGAGGAAGTGGGGTCATGAGGTCATCCAAGGTCCAGCTGTGCCCAGCCGTCACACCTGCCACTTCCCTTAGGGTAGATGCTCCTCAGTCCACGCTCCAGATGCTTTGCACAGGCTACCCAGACATTATAAAAAGCCACTTCTGGCCCAATGTCACAGCCAAATTCTATTTTCCATGCCTAAGTCTTCAAGGGCCATCAGTCTGAAAGTGACCACTCCTATCCCAACATCCTGGTCAGAGCCATTGGTGCAGGAGTCTCACCATGGCTATTAGACTATGAACTCCTCCTCAAGGACAGGACCATGCTGGGCACATGGCTGTGTCCCCTGTGGTGCCCACATCCAGCAAGTGTGAGATGAATGTTCACTTGCAGGATGGTCAGAGATATGTCGGAGTCACAGGCTGAGTTCTCCAGGAAGCAGATCATGAGGCAGAATTTCTTGTGCAGGATGTTTGTGAAGAAGGGACCTTGGGAGTCCCACCTGTGGAGAGGAGAGGAAGGAAGCTGGAGGAGACAGAGAGGAGGCTCAGCTGCAGTGCCAGCCCAACGCCAGCCTTGGCCAATGCCACCGGAGTTCTGGAGCAACATCAGCCCTCAGATCTGACCTGGTGGCCAAGGCGGTTAGGCCTCGAGACTCCCACAAACATCAGTCCATGGATGTGGGCTGCCTTGGGAAGGGCTGCGACTGGATGAGGCAGCTCTCTAACTGAGAGCATCCCTGAAGGAAGAAACCACAAAGGGCGCCATGATACCAGCTCTCCTAGCAGGTGGGGCAACAAGTTCTTAATCACCAGGGGACCCGGCCAGCACAGCACAGTGTCCACCGCAGAAGGAGATGATGGATAAATGTATGGATCGCCGGATGGACGGTGGGATGGAGAGAGGATGAATTTGTAGAGACAAGTGAATGCATGATTGGATGAATGACTATCTGGATGATGGATGGGTGGACGGATGGATGGAAAGATGGTCAGGCAAATGGGTGTCTGGATGATGGACAGATGGATAAATGAATGGGAGGAGGCACAGACACAGGAGCTGGGTGGATGGATTCATCGATACATGGCGCCATGGGTGATGAATGGTGGGATGGGTGACGGGCAACGGATGCCTGAACAGATGATGTTTCTGCCAACATTTCATGTCACGCACGCCCTCCCCCCACTCACCTGCCGCCGCCACCCCCAGCAGAGGAGGGGATTCGAGCATCCATCCGAGCGAGTGGTCTGGAGCACGGCAGCCGAACTCTCCAGCCTCCCTGCCCAACACGGACGGGACTCGAGGAAACCACAGCAGATGACTAGAACTGATTAAAACAGACGTGACCAGGGCCCAGGACAAGCACGAAGGTGGCCAGAAGCAGGGAGCAACTTGGACACCATGGGTTGGCTGTGGGTGGCAGGAGTCCCCGGGCCACCAAAGCGAAGGCACGTTTGACTCACTCAGGGTGGGCGGTCCTTCTCCTCCCATTGAAGGCCATGCCGGGCACCCTCCTGCACGTCACAGAGACAGTGACTGCCCGCACAGAGCCCCTCTTTGTACTGCGGTTTTCACACCCTAATGCCCAACACTCTTCTTGTGACCCAGCCAGTGGGGGACCTTCCCAGGTGAACCTCAGGCCTCAGAACAGCCTTGGAGGCCACAAAGCCCAGAGGCATCCATCCAGGCCGAGGGGCTGGGGGCTGAGACATGGGCTAAGGGACTTGCTGCTCCACATCTCGGCGGGCAGGTCTCGCTCATGGCAGGACAGAGCCTACAGGACAATTTGGACTCAGAACAAGGCCCACGTCTGGAGGTGGGGAGCCCCCGGGTGGCTATCTTTCCCGCTCTCCCTGGTGCATCCTCTTCCCAGCTTGAGATTCACCTTCGCACAGCCCAGGACACATTTCCAAAGCCACGATCCTCCCTGGCTGGGCCTTCTCTCCGTTTTTCTGGCCTTGAAGTAAGAGAATGTGAGGGTCAGAGCCGGAGAACGGGAGTCCGCTACCCACGCCCCACACTGGTGTGCAGCTTCCGGTGTGACCCTCCCAGCCTCACGCCTCCCTTCTCACACCCTTCTTGTCATCTCCTCCGCACCCTCCTCCTCCCTCTCTCCCCTCTCCCCTTCCCTTCACCTGGAGGGAAGGAAGGCTTGCTGTAAGCAGCCCCCTGGAGGGGCCCACATGGCAAGAGCCAAGGCCTTCTTCCATCAGTCTCACAGGTGCCCTTGGAAGTGAACCCCAGCCCCATCCCTCCTCAGATTGCTGAGAGACCCTGAGCCAGAACTAAGTAGCCAAACTACTCCTGACGTCCTGACCCTCAGAAACCCCCAGAAACCAGCACAATAAACTGTTGTTACTTGAACCACTGACTTTGGGGTACTTTGTTAGGCAGCAGTAAATAACTAAGACATGCCCCCACACACATCCAGAGATGAGGCGCTGATGACCAGCTCACAGACCCCAAGACCGTGGTGGGCCACGGGTACCGTGAGCAGGGACACTGAGCATCGTCCACTTCTCCTCTGGGGCTAGCTCTTTCCCTTTGCAATCACGGCGTCGGTGCATTGAGCAGCCTAGTCCCCGTGCAGTCTCCTGGGATTTCCCAGTGGGCTGAACAGATGTCAGCTGCCTCCCACGGTGCCAAGATGCGAACAGAAGGTCAACAGCAGCCTCGGCAAATATCTTTGAATGACTCTGATGTTCTCTTTACCTTCATTCAAGTCTTTGATAAAATGCTCAATAGTGCGAGGTCAAGGACAAAGCCCAGCCACCAGACACCTCCCTCTGGATGGACACTGAACTATGCACTTTGCATTCCTTAGTGCAGGAAGAGTTTCATCTAAACTGTTCATCTAAAGATGTCCCCACTCAGGACATTTTTCTATCATTCGCCATCTTGTTCACACGGAGATCATGCCAAATACTTGGTTGATTTTATAGTCTCAGATGTATTAATGGACAGAGGTAGTCATTGTCCTTGACTGATAACCACACATGAAAGAGTCCTCTAAGAATTATGTAGTCCCTGATGAATACATAATGCTTCCTATAAAGAGGGGTGCCAGTTACCCATCTGTTTTCTCTCCATTCTGGGTCCCCTCTCCTCTCTGCCACTTCCGGAATTCTGCTTTGAGGTTCTAGGGCTGACAATCTGCAAGTCATCTATCTTGGTCTGTTTTCTGCTGCTATACAGAATACCTGAGGTGGGTAATTTATAATAAACAGAAATCTCTTTGGGTTTTGGTTCTTGAGGCTGGGACTTCAAGAGCTTCCAGCATGTACATTTTGGGAGACAGGTTTAAACCACAGTGACCCATTTACCCTTTGCTGGTTGGTTCTATGTTTGGCTCTGCCAGTAAGGACACTGAGAGGCAGGAAAAGGGAGAAGGGACTCACCACATCTTGCTTGCTTGTTGGCTCCTGTTGCCATTGCTCCAGCACCAGCTCTCCATCATCCCCCTCGGGGCACCTAGCAGCAGTTGAATGGTAGCCCTAGTCTGAGTCCAACTCCATGGTTCTAGATTCTGCTCCCCAAACTCTTCCTCTTGCTCCCCGTTCCTAAAGATGGGGTAGCACCCATGGTATGGCCTCTGCTAAGATGCCCAGTGTGGTCTCTGTTTTTCCTACTGGATCCCTCAAGGGCA
Organism: Geosciurus inauris; assembly: GCA_004024805.1. NCBI lineage: Eukaryota > Metazoa > Chordata > Mammalia > Rodentia > Sciuridae > Geosciurus > Geosciurus inauris. The sequence continues at coordinate 91,969 of PVHX01004671.1, forward strand.
CGGGGCTTTGCCAAAAATAGGAGTTAAAAGAAAAGAAATTAAACCTTAGTCTATCAAGTTTACAGATCCAACCATCCATGTAAGCCACCAAGTTTTGTGGTAATTTGTCATGTAGCGTTGAACACTAACACAGGGGTGCTAATGCTACATACCGTGGTTAAGGTTTGTGATGTGCAGTGTGATATTACACGGTGTCCAAGATTTGCTTTGAAATAATGGCCAGGGGTGATGGTGCCTGCATGTAATCCCAGGAACTTGGGAGGCTAAGGAGGGAGGATCACAAGTTCAAGGTCAGCCTCAGCAATCTTGAGACCCTGTCTCAAGAAGAAAAAAAATTTAAAGGGCTGGGGATGAAGCTCATTGGTAGAGTGTCCCTGGGCTTGGCCCCCAATTCTGCAAAAATTGAGGATGGTGGTGATGTGAGTGGGGGCAGAGGAGGGAGGGTCGGAGTGAGACAGGTGGCCATGAGGTAAAAGTACTGACATCAGGGGACGAGTACCTCGAGTTTGTGAAGCTATCCTTTCCTTCCCTTTTCCTTCCTTCCTTTCTTCTTTCTTCTTTTTTCCTCTCTTATCTTTTTTCTTAACTAAAAATAATTATAAAGCTTTGCTCTAATCCTGTAGGTCTGTCAAAGAGACAAAGGATGTTTTTTGACAAGACCTGCTCTTGGTGAAGCCACACCGGGTCCCAATCATGACCACTTCCTTTTCCAGACACAAGCCACAGGCGCCATCACCCTTCTCCATGTCTTGGGTGGAGACACCTGTGTGATCTCCAGTTTCAGAATACACCTTCTCCCTTCCCCAGGCCTTTTGAGAACTGGAATGAAGGACACGCCTCTCGCATCTTTGGGAACACTTCCCCCTCTGGGGCTTCTCCAAGACAAGACAGTGGCTCAGGAGCTCCCCTGCAAGGTGATCTCCCAGCCGTGAGGTCTCTGCTCCTCCTGGAGCCCCAAACTCATCTAGAGCACCAAGTGAGGACCCATGTCATGGCTTGCATCTGGAATGTTCCACCTAATCTCATGTGTTGAAAGGCTTAGTTCCCATGCACCAGTGTTCAGAGCGGGGCTTTTCAGAGATAATAGAATCACAGGGCTCCAACTCCACCAGTGATTAATCCACTTAATGAGTTAACAATGTGAATGGATTGTTGGGAGGTGAGGCAAACTGTAAGAGGCAGGGCCTAAGGGCTTATCTTGTCCCCTGCCTGTCCTCCCTCTGTCTCTCTCCTCTCTCTCCCCCTCCTCTCTCTCTCCTCTCTCTCTCCCTCTCCTTCCCTAGCTGCTGGCTTTCCTCCTCCACGCCCTTCCGCCATGATGGTTCTGCCTTGGAGCCAGCTGACCAGGGGCTGAAACCATGACTCAAGCCACATCTTCCTCCTCCAGGTTGATCTCCTCAGCTCTGTGGCCGTGATGAACAGCTGGCTTGCCCAGCAAGGAACATTTGCACCCATCTTTTTCCCGCCCTTGTTCTATGATTGCACTTGGCTGATCAGTCCAAAGAGAAGGGACAGGAGCAAAATGGAAAAGGAAGCCTCCTGTTGTGTCCACCACTGAGAGAGCTCACGCCATCCCCAAGCTCTGCAGGACCTAAAGCATCATATAGCAGAAAAATGGGAACCAAAAGGAAACCAAAAGCTAGAGTTGGCTCCACAATGGGCATGTGAAGCTCAAGGCCAACTGCACTCAGCAGGGCAAGGGTGCCACTCAGCACTGATGAAAGTCATGACCGATAACGAACTCACAGTCTGCTCCATGAACTTTAATGTACCGGAGACCATAGTAAGGAAATATATTAAGCATAAACTCTTCCAAGTGTGACAAGAAATTGAGAGAAACTCAATTATAGTGGAAGACTTTAGCATACCTCTCTTTAGCCACGTAGGATCAAGAAAGCCAACTTCAAGGAAAAGGATTCAACTCCATCACTGATCACTGGATGAGTAGATATTGAACTTCCATCCCACAGAGACCAGCTTTTTGTCCAGTGTGTGTGCAGCGCTTACAAAATTGATTATATACTGAGCCCCAAATAAAAGCTTACTCAAAATGATTTTATTCCAAATAGCAAGAAGGCAGACTCCCTTCAACTATAATAACCATAATACAACTATAATAAAACTAGAAACAAATAATACTGTGTTTTTAAATGAATAAAAGTTCTTTAAATCATCACTTGGGGATTTTTTTTTAATAAAACATTTTAACCTAAGCAGTGGGTCTTTCATCGTTGATTTTCTTTTTGCCGTAAACTTCATTGGAATCCCTTTCTGTACCCTAATCCTTTAGAAAGGCTGGGCTCATTTGGCCTGTGGTCTCCTGGCACAGTCCTCTCACATGGTCCTCTCGCCAAAGTGGACATTGTCTTTTTTTGATCACTTGATAAATATTTTGTCTGATTTTTAGTAATCGTGCTTGATTTTCTTTCTAGGGAGCCACTCCTCCCCTGTCAGTCAAGGAAGGGACAGATGCTGGCTTTGCCTGTCCCCAATCCCTCTGGTGGACAGGTAATATAACTTGATCAATCAAAGCATTGTATTCCCTGATCTCAGCCATTAGGTCAAGAACAGTCACATGACTCAGTTCAGCCAATGAGATGTTTTCCAGAACTGCTCCTGCTGTACTCGAACTAGGGAGCATGTAAGTCTGGAACTATGACTGCCACCTGCCTGGCTATTAAGAGCTGCCATGTGAGAATGGAGGAAGCATGGACTCTTAGGCTGTGTTCTCTGATGTCATTTAAGCTCCTGGATCAAACCATACCTGAAACAAGTTACCCCTAGACTTCAAAAAAGCCCTTTTGGTTTAGTCCAGCTTGAAGGCATTTGTTGTTGCTGCTGCTATTTTACTTATAAAAGGGAAACTCCCAGGCACACTTGTGTCTTTTATCCTTGAACCTGACATTTTAAGCCTGATGTCTTTAGACACTATTATCTTTTAAATCCTCACTCAATGTTTTGAGATTGAATGTTCCAAATTTCTTTTCTTTCTTTTCTCCTATGCATCCTCCTCCCTTCTAGAGCATCACTGTACCATTCATTGAGTTCATCAGTATGCTTTTTCTCCAGAACATTTAAAATTTGGCATTATACAGCAATGATTTCCGCCTGTGAATTGGCTCAGAAAACTCTTGCGACTGCTGTGTTTCTCTGAGAGAGAGAGAGATCTGGACAGGCAGAAACACAGAGCCAGGCAGACAGGAAGGTTAGCACACAAAGGGTCGAGAGGCCTACCCTGATGCAGGAAGTCCGCCAGGTATATCTCTTATCACCTTTTATCTTCACAGACCCCCTAAGATAAATGTTAAAATGCCCATTCTACAGATGGGGACAACCAGTCATTTCTCCCAAACAATACCAAAGGGATGACAAGGACCCAGAGGTCAAAAGCAAGTCCACTTGATTCCAAGTCCTTTCCCTTCTTTCTCCTACACCAAACTGTCCCCCTCTGGACTACTGTTTCCTCAGGAGGGGACTCTGGGACACACCTCAGCGTCAAGCTCTGAGAAGCAGCCCCTGTGTGCAGGTGGGAGCTGGGGGAACGGAGAGGGGGGTTGACTCAGTTTCCCCAGAGGAGATTCAGATGCCCAGTTACAGGCATGGGGACACCCAGGTTGCCCTCCAGGCTCCTCCAGACGCCGGTCACGTTAGATAAGCTGAGAAGGTGCAGAACTCTGACTGGCACCTCGTGGGAACACAGGAGACCAGAGAGGAAGGGTCACGCGTGGCCTCGGCTGCTGGAACCCTGCCTCCTGTTCGTCTCCACCCCGCAGAGCCCTTCCTTCCTGGGGCCCAGACAGTGGGACAATCTGCTCCCTCTGAGTGGCCGCCACACCTCACCTCCTGCTCCCACCTGGGGAGCCAGAGCAGGTGTCCCCCAGCTGCAGGTTGGAGCTCCCCTTCCAGCCCGTGGTCCCAAGCTCCAGGCCAGCCCTCCACTGCTGTTTGAATCAGTGTCTGGGACAGAGGGCTGCTGTTGGGGGAGGGGCATCGCCTTTTGGCAGGCGGGCTGTCTCTGTATGTTTTATTTAATGACAATTGTGATTGGAGCTTGACAAATGAGTTTGTTCTCTTAGTCCCAAGGATGCCATTGTCAGCAAAAAAGGAACACTTGCGGCCGACTCCCAGGCAGAGCCCAGCCCCTCCCCCACCTCTCAAACGCATGGCACCCGGGCCCAGCAAAGGAATACTGTCACCAAGCGCGTGCCAATCACTATGAAATAACCTCCTTCTCGAGCAGTTTCCATGCATTATCTTCAGTGTGAACACTGCCGGGGGTCGGGGGAGGTGGTGATGTCCCCTTTGCGCACAGGAAGGAACAGAGGCTTGGAGAAGTCAGGATCCAAAATGGGTGGAAGAACTGAGATTCGATTCCAGGAAGGCTGACCTTACCCTTTCCACTGCTGGAAAGAAGGCCACACAGTGCCCAATCTCAGTTGCCGCAGCCACAGCAACTAGATACACATGTGCAGGGGATGGTGCGTGTCCTCTGCCCCTGGAAGCCCCCGTATTCACCTGAAGAGTTACTTATGCACATATCTGCATAACCCCCTAGATAGGAGCACCTTTAAGAGCTGGGTCTGATCCCTTGGCATGCCTCCATGTGCCCCATGCGGTGCTTTGAGCAGGGCCCTGAGGACATCTGCCATGTCTGTGGCTGCTGATCCTTCCTGATGAGCTCTGCCCACACCGTGGCCCCAAGGAGAGTTCAGAGCACAGGCTCCCTTGCAGCTAGGACACAGGCCTATGACCTGGCTGTGCCACCCAAACACTGCCTGAGAGTCTCTCATGCAGACCTGGACCCCACAAGGGAGCAGACACAGGCATCTGTTTGCAGGGTGTAACCAAGGTTATGAGTTGCAAGGCTGCCGGGCGCAATGGTGCACGCCTGTAATCCCAGCAGCTCGAGAGGCTGAGGCAGGAGGATGGCAAATTCAAAGCCAGCCTCAGCAAAAGCAAGGTGCTAAGCAACTCAGTGAGACCCTGTCTCTACATAAAACACAGAATAGGGCTGGGGATGTGGCTCAGTGGTCGAATGCCCTGAGTTCAATCCCCGGTACCAGAAAAAAAAAAAGTTACAAGGTCAATCTCCAATGCAGAAGCCAGCATGCATCAAGTTTGCTCCTGGCTTCCGCCTTGATGGCAGCTGCTGGAGTCACAAGTATTTCTCTGTCAGCCGACTCTTGGGTGTGGTTTTGTCATTTGTCCCTGAAGCCCCACCTCCTGTGTGTCTCCTGCCCTCATACAGCTTAACAAATCCTTTCTTCAGCTGAAGCTAGCCAGGGTGGATTCCAGAATTTGCAGCTCAGTAGCTGTTTGGCAACGAAGCAGTTTTCAATCACCTGTCACACTGGAGCCTGGAGAACTTGGTGCACAGCAGGTCTAAGGCCAGCTTCCCTCCCTGCTTCCTCACTGGGTCCCCGAGTCCCTGAAGCAGCATCCATCAAAGCAAGCAGGACACAGCCCAGAGCACTGTGGCACTTGGCCCTGTGCCTGGCACACGGTAGACCGAAGTAAATATTTACTGATTGCTGGGTTTTGGTTTTTTTCCCCAACTTCTCCTGCATCCCAGAATCCCCTGAGCTGCTTTTTGAAATTCCCATCTGTTGAATTCTTTGCACGGCCGGGACCCTGGCCAGAGGGCTTTACAACTATTAGCTCACAATCTTCAGAGTGCCTTGTAAGGTCGGTGATACTATCTGCATCTTGCAGGTGAGGACACTGGCTTGCAGACGCAAGGCAGACTGTTCAAGGCGAGGGCCCAGGAGCAGCAGGGCCAAGCTGGTTCCCAGGACTGTTTGACCTCAGAGCCTGAGCCTCCTGGCCCTTCTCTGCTGCACACAGAGAGGTGGTCCCGGCCTTGGGAAGGGTGCTGGCGAGCACACCACCAAGGGGTCAGCCCCACTGGAGATCTGGGAATTAGGCTGCACAGGCTAGAGTCCTGAAGGCTCCACCTGGCAACAGGAAGACGTAAAGCTATTGCATTTTCTTTTTAGTCATATGTTAAAGACTCCCTGGACACCTGTGGCTTTTGTCTGAGGTCACACAATGGTTTGGACACTCTCCACTGTTAATCATTTTCTTTTCGCAGAGGTCTAAGCAACAATAGTGCCTGTTCTCACTGGGGAAGCCAAGGGCCCCTGTTACACAGACTGAATGTGTCCCCACAAAATGCATAAGTTGCAATCTAATCCCCAATGTGATAATATTTGGAGACAGGGTCTTAAGGTCATGAGAGTGGGCCCCTTGTGCATGGGATTAGTGCCCCCATAAGAAAAAGGGCCTCAGAAAGCACTCTTACCCTCTTTTTGTCACACGGGGATACAAAAAGGGGCCAGTCTGCTGCCTGGAAGTCAGCCCTTGCCACCCTAATCTTGGACTTCCAGCTCCTGAACTGTGGGAAATAAATTTCTGTGGTTTATAAGCCACCCTGTCAATGGCATTTTGTTACAGCAGCCCACGCTAACTGAGACTGTCCATTCCCACCCCTGCCTCTGCTTCCAGGGAGGGGCTGCCAGCAAGATGGAGCTGTCTGGGGAGCACAGGAAGGTCACACCTATTTTAGGTGAGTCTCCTCTGCTCTGACAGAGTGACAGTCCTGAGACACTAGGAGATGGAAGACGTAAGGCCAGCTTCGTGCCAGTGTCCTTCCTCATAACACAGATCACACCAAGTCCACATGGGGAGTTCTGACGATGGACTGTCTGAGGGGGAGCCGAGAGCTGCCCAGGCTTATCAGGTGCCCCCTGAGCCTGCCCTGGAGAAATAAACGTTAAGGTCAAGGTGAGGTTCTAGTCTGGGCCTCCAATTTAGAATCTGTAAACTGAAAAACCTGTAAACTGCAGACGAGTGCCCTTAAACCATCCTCTGCGTTTGGTTTGGCTGACAAAGTACTTTAAATTTATTTTTTTAATTATGTCTTAGCATCTTAAAATTGGGGGTTTCACAGTGCAGTGAGCCCCAGGGCTTGGAGAGTACAGGGCCCTTAGAGTAGAAAGTGTACCTCTGCTTAGTCAAATTAAGTATGCATATATGCCATTATCAGAAACTCCCTTCTGGATACAGATCCAAGAGAAACTGTTGTGCAGATAGATAAAGAAATCACGCGCCATTTCAGGGTGACATGGGAGGAATGTAGGGAAGGAGAAACTCAGAAGTCATCTAGGTCTTCCCTGCGAGGGGTGGAGATCTAGACACAGCAGTCAGAAGCCACCGCCTAGGAGCACGTAGAGTGACCTGGATAGATCTGTAAAAACATAAGGTTGGGAGGAAAACTAGAACTGGGTCTTTATCACATCCTATTTACATAAATGAGAGCACATGCACATAAAACCATATACGTTTTGTGAAGTCATAAAAATAAAAGGAACTCTATCTGGTATATCAGGCGCCAGAGAAGGAGCCCAGAAGCGGCTCAAGGAAGTAAAAGAGAAACTCTTCTGTATCGCTTTGCAGGAACCAGCAAGGTGAATGTCAGATCTGAGAAGGGGCTTAAAGCAGTTCCGTTTCCTGAGACAAGCTGAAAATGCTGCACGATTGGAACTGAGAGGCCAAGGGAGAGGGACCCAGGGACTCAAAAGGAGAAGCCCTCAGGTTTCTCGTCTATGCCAGGCCTGGCCTCCCTGGCTCAAGGTGTCAAGGACTTCAAGTAGGCCTGCTCATTCACACATTCCTAAGTATCCTAGTGATCAGGGCTTTGTACCAGGGTTTAATGAGCAAATCTATATAAAGCCCCCACAACTGTCCTTGGCACAAAATGGGTGCTCAATGCACATTGAGTGTATCCAACAACGTCCACCACTGTGCTTTCATGCTGTGCCCAGCACCTGGCACCCCCTAGAGGATGGCTCATTGTTGTGGCACTAGAAAAGCTCACAGTCCAGTGGGAATTGTAGAAAGCCACCAGGCCTCAGAGGTGGCACAGGCAGCAGATTGAGGGTGAGTCTGAGTACCTGCAGGAGCATCCAGTACAGCTTGTGGACTCCAGGAATCTTGGAGGATGTGACCCGGAGCCAAGAGCTGAGGAAGGGGCACTCGCGGACTCAGAGACCATCAATAGCTTGCTGGGGGACTCTGGGCTGAACTTGGCTTTGCAAATCCACGAAAGAAGGTTCAGCTCCAGCGTGGGGATTTTACTGAACTCCAGGGTTCTGCCAACGTGCTGAGGAGCCACTGCCACCCAAAGTGACCAAGCAAGGCTCCAGGCCTCAGCTTGCCTTTTGTGATGGACGCCAAATGTGCAGCCCAGACCACCCTTCGAGGAAGAACTTCGTGCTCCTGCTGCTGGGGAGACCCCTTCAGCAGCCACATCAGCTGCAGAGCGTCACCACCAGAGGTCACACCCAGCCCAGAGTGGCCTGCTTCTAAGGACTGACTGAAGAGGTGGGCGGGACCAAGGCCCAGCCATCTTGGCCCATGCCTGCCACTCGGCCCAGCCTGGCTTCTCCCTCTGCCTAACTCTGCTCCCCTTCTCTGTCCCATGGACACTCGTTGATAAATATCCTGCACAATAAACTTATCTCAGGTCCTGCTTCCTAGAGAACCCAACTCAAAACAACAAAAATGGAAATATCAGTGTTAATTGCTATTGAATAGTTATTAATTATTGCTCCACTGCCAAAATAGCGCTAACTTCAAATTGCCCTCCAGCCATAGCATGAGATGAGAGCAGCCAGAGATCCGATTATCAGGCACCCCTGACCTGCAGAGTACAACTTTAAAATGTGGCTCTGGAGATTAAGTTTTAGTGTTATTTTCTATAATAGGCTCTCTTAGGTAATTCCTAGTGGTTTTATTTATTAATTACTCTCATAATAATCAAAGTTATTGATTTATATGCTCAATGTTTGTTTTTTGGTTTTTTCTACTTCGGGGTTTTGTTTTCTTAGCGAGTCAGGTTTGTATAAAGAGCTAAAGGGATTCATAGCCACGTGGACCCCAGATGGGATTTGGCTGTGAAATTTTTTAAAAAGAAAAGGAACAACTTGAGATGAGAGGACATAGTAAGAGCCTTCTCATTAATTGAGCACTTACTACATGAAGGTGCTGGGCTGACAGCTTGGCTGAGTATCAGCTCCCATATGGTAGCTATACGAAACAGGTTTAATAATCCCATCAGATCTGTTCAAGACAAAGCCTCAGTATGATGAAATGACTTGCTCAAGATCCCACAGGTGGTAAGTGGCAGAGGCAAGACCTGAACCCACATCCGTCTGAGCCTAAAGCCTGAGCACAGGCCCCATACCACCAACCAGGTACTGTAAACCCTAGAGGTCAGGCTGGGGCTGCTAGTAGCGTAAGCATGAGACAAGGTATATCCCTGAGACCCTAAAATAAAGGCCAGTTGAAGCCAATTGTGGTCAGAGTAGGGCCTTATGATAAATCATCCTTTCGGAGAAACCCTGAGGCGTTCTGGGAAAATGTGGGAACCAGGCGTTCAGGGGACCCAGGCCAGGGCACATCTCCAGGAAGTGTCTCAGGGAGGCTGAATCAGCCCCGAGTGACCAAATGCATCTACCCTCTCCCCTGAATTTTGCCCCAGAAAGAAGAGGCAGCTGGGCCTTGAAGCCTGTCCCTAAGCCCATCCCTGCTCCTCCCTGCACCAGGGTTGCCACAGCAACCACTGGAGGAGGCTGAGATGTTCACAGCAAGGGAGAGCAAGGGACTGGGGAGGGAAGATGCGTGGAGGGCGTGGTGATCCAATTTGTTATCTTCCCCAGTGAAAAGAGGGGTTCCAATTGGTTCAGAGAAGTGGGGCGCCCCGGAGGACAGAGCAAGACTTCCCAGGTTCTGCATGTCTCGGCACACAGAAAACACGATCAAATTTGCAAAGCCTGCTAGAGTCCACTGGAGATGCGTCGGCAGCACCTATGGGACACTGGACAAAGAAAACCGCCTTACATTTTCTTTGCATAATTTTGATAAGAAAAATAAGTACAAAAGAATAGGGAGAATATTAAATATTGAATATGTATAAAACATCCCAATAAAATCTTTTCAAAAATTTGAATGAGAGACTTGAGCTTTCTTCCGTGAACACAGAATTTTTTTGTTAAATATCAGGCTTTCTGCATGAACTGGCCATCTGCAAGTCTTGATGGGGACTTGATGTCTTCAGATTCTTAAAAGTCACTATCAGTAGGAAGTTTTTGTTCACACAAGTGCGTGATAAAAAAATGTTAAGATCATTCCATAGTCACTCAAAAATGTGTAACTCTTGAAATTATATGAGAAGAACCTAACAGCCCTTCCTTTGGTCTCCTTGACAAATGTGACATTGGAATTTCTTGTACCGATGTGAATGGATGGTGAGTACAACCGAACATTTGATACCAAGTATTTCAAAATAATGATCAAGGGTTCGTTCGCAGCGTGTGACAGACTGTCAGGGCCCTCTCCCCGCAGCTACCACCGATGCCGCTCAGAGGGCACGTCACCTGCAAATGGCCTAAAAGCGACAGTTTGTGGAAAGATTGGGAATCAGAGCCTTGTCCCAGGGCTGCTCCGCCCTGGGGACCCCACCGCGTTTCCCGGCCATCCTCTTCGTGACAACCCTTTGTGCCTGATGAACTCCGAGGTGTATCCAAGGCTCCCGATCTGGGGAGCATGGTACCGCACAGCCAGCTGCTAACACAAATGTGGCTGTGGCTTGAGTGTCCCCAAAGCTCAGGTTGAAATTTAGTCCCTATATGAGCTATTAAGAGATGGGGTCACATGGAGTTTTAAAAGGGGATGAGGTTGTGAGGGCTTTGCCCTCGAGAATGGATCGGCCCATTCGTGGACTCATGGCTTAGTGATTATTTCAGAGTGGATCCTGGTTCTGTCTCTTTTCCATGAGGTGTCCTGAGCAGCTTGGGTCTGTACAAAGGGTCCCCACCAGCCAAGAAGGATTTCACTGGGTGGGGCACCCAATCTTGACCTTCCCAGATCCATGATCCAAACAAACCTTTATTATTTCCAAAGGACCCAGGTTTAAGGTTTTTGTTAAAACAACAGAAAACAGACCAAGGCAGGGGTCCTGGTGACAAAACACTTCCTTAGCCATACTTGATCTGAGAAGGTGCCAGATGTGGCACTTTATCACAAAGCCCTCTGGGATCACAGGGCATGCCCAGGCCCTATCTGGTAAGGTGACCAACCATCTCCATTGGCGGGGACTGAGCTGTGTCCAGGGACGCAATTCTTTCAGTGCTAAAAAAGAAGATCCCAGGCAAATCTAAACAAGGTGGCTGTCCGGCATAGCCACCCGAAGACTGGGACAGCCAATGCCTCGTTCCACCTGTGACTCACTCACCACTGCCCACCGAGGCTATCACAGCACGTGGGTAGAGACGTGCTTCTCACACTCACGTGCATAGGACTAATCTCGGGAGCTGGTTAAAAATGCAACGGTTGATCATGGGTGCTGAGTTACAGTTAGGAATAAGAGGTTCCAGAGAGCTGTCGCATGGAAGGGAGACGTCGATCATGATAATGTACTGTACATTTCAAGAAGCTAAAAGAAAGAATTGTGAATGTTTTCACCAGAGAGAAACGATAAATGTTTGAGGAGATGGATATGTTTAACCTGGTTCAAACATTACACAAGGCATACACGTATCAAAATGTCATGTGGTGCCCCATAAATATGTATAATGTTTATGGTTTTATTTATCAGTTAAGAAATAAACTCAGTTTTTTTGAGGTGGAGGTACTAGGGATTGAACTCAGGGGCACTCAACCACTGAGCCACATCCCCAGCCCTATTTTGTGTTTTATGTAGAGACAGGGTCTCACTGAGTTGCTTAGTGCCTCGCCATTGCTGAGGCTGGCTTTGAACTCATGATCCTCCTGCCTCAGCCTCCTGAGACTCTGGGATTACACACCCAGCTTAAATTCAGTTTTAAAAACTGAAAATTCTAAATCAGTAAGCCTCTGGTGGAGCCCATGTTCTGCATTTCCAAGCTCCCAGGCAATGTAGATGCTGTGGTCCACGGACCATGCTTTGAGGTGCAAAGGCCTGGATCCCAGCATGGAGGAAACGGAGGACCATGCCCATCGCTGTGTGAGGAGACAGCAGCCCCAGAGGAACCAGGAAGAGAGCAGAAAAGAGCCATGGCCTCCCCTTTCAAAACCGTCCACCCCCAAAGACCCATGCATGAGAAGAGCTGTGTTCTTCATAGGGCACATGCCACCTACGGGACAGATTTCTCATTGTCCCTCAAGGCCACCTCAGGTCAAGACATGAGCTGACATCCACTGGACCCTGGCATAGGTCATTACAGGATTTCAACAGTGGTAACTCCTCTGGCCAAGCACCTGGTTTCGTGGTCTCCCCAGGGTGGCCAACATTTCATGCATCCAAAGCTGAGTGCCTGTGGGTTCGCTCACTCTCTTGCTCACTCAACTACCAACAGTGCCTAAGAATCCACTATGCGCCAGGTAATGAGGAAGGGCACGAAGTGCGACCTCTGTCCTGTTTTTGGTAATACACAGTGTTCTATACACAGACTGAAGCTTCTGTTGAAAACAACTAAAAAGTCAGGACAAAATGATTTTTAAAATGTTCTTAAATGTCAGATGAGCTGTTAAACAAGTAAATAATGCACAAGGCAAGAACTGCAGCGAAGGCTGGAACCAGAAAGGTCAGGGGAAAGAAGCCCCCAGTGTTTGTCCAAAGGTCATTTGCTGAACTCGGCAAAACAGAGCTTTGGTTTCCTAGTGTCATGGGGCAAAGGGACGAGCTAGCAAAGCCTGGGTTCTGCCCAAGGTGGGGAGTGTGATGGGAGGTTTTCCCACCAAAGGGTAGAAACTTCCTAGGTGTTCACTCAGGTTTAGCATGAAGGCAAAATACTGAAAACTCCCTCCGTCATGGGGACTGCAAGAAAAATTGATTATCCTAAAAGTAAGCACCAAGTAGAAAATGGGAAAGTGACTACTCAGAATTTGCAACCATCAGCCACCCCTTGCACAAGTTTGTAATCTGAATTGATATCACCTGGATGTCTAAAACCCTCATGGGTCAAGAATTAGAGTGGTTGCTGCCAGGTGGTGCCCCAGTGGCCTGGCAGAGAAAGAGAAAGGGAGAGAGAGGGAGGGAGGGAGGGAGAGGGAGAGAGACAGAGAGAGGTGGGGGGAGGGAGGGAGGGAGGGAAGGAGGGAGAAAGAAGGAAAGAAAGAAATGTGTGTGTGTGTGTGTGTGTGTGTGTGTGTGTGTGTGTGTATTCATTCTTTGGAAGAACTTTTAGCAGTTCTACCTCTCATATATTTCATAGGTAGAAATCCAAGGAAAATGGGTTTCCTGTGGTACAAACCAAACCAACACAAAGAAACAAAGCCTGATGACTGAGAAGCAGCAGAAACAAGTGACAGAACAGAAATGCAAGGGATTTAGATAGTAGACTTACCAAATAAATTGTAAAATAATTATGCATGCACTTTTAAAGAAATAAAAAATAAATTTGAAAACATGGCAAGGAACAAGAAATAGTAAAAAATAACTAAACAGGAATGAAAAGGAAAAAAAGGACTTCTAGAAATAAAAAACATCCAAAAGTAAATACTGATGAGCATACTTATCTGCAGATTAGACACAGCTAAAGAGGAAATAAGTGAACTGGAAGATAAACACAAAATTTTCTGGATTTGAGTAAATAAGAAAAGAGATAGGAAAATTAAAAGAAGAGAAAAAAAGGAAAAAAGGATGAAGGATACAGTAAGAAGATCTAATATATGTTTAACTATAATTCCAGGAGTAAAAGACAATATTTTAAAAACTAATAGCTGAGAACTGCAGAACTGATAAGCAACATCAACCCACAAATGCAGAAGTCCAGTGAATCCAAACAGATTAAATAAAAACAATGGGACATCTAGTCCCATCATAATAGAACTACCAACTCCTAAGTCAATGAGAGGAGTTTTTAAACAGCCAGGGAGGAAATATTGATTATGTTAAAAGGAGAATCGCTAGAATGATGGTTGATTATCATCAATAGACACAGAAACCAGTAGAATATAGAATGGATTTTCAATGTGTTAAGCAATAAATGTCACCCAAAATTCCATGCCCAGAGGAAATATCTTGAAGGAACACAAGTATGAAAAAGACCTTTTCAGATATGTAAATATTAGTATCTGTCATTACTAGATCTCAAGCAAAGTGTTTCTCTGAAGGAAAAAAAGGAATCTCAGAAAGAAGTTTGAAGTGGAAGAAGAAATAAAGTAGTAACTATATGGATAAATTTAATCAAATACATAGTGAATTAAATTATATAAAATTATCAAGAGAATATTATAAATAATCTGAAATCAATATATCTTTTTTAAAATATAGAATTAGAAAACATGACACGGGAACTTTACACTTTTGCTCTTGAAGCATAAAATTGCTATAGATGTTGCTCTACTGTCACAAGCAATTCAAAACAAAAGTAATAATAAACAACTGTGTTTTCACACATTTAAAAATGGGAAGCTCAGGGCTGTATTCTCGGAGAGAAGGGAAATAAATGAGACAACCTGTGTCGATTCTAGCTAACTTTCCATACTGCAGTGCAGGGAGGGGTGATTCTCAGAGCCCAGAGATTCCCTGAGTTGAGTAGACAGTATCAAAATTTATGGAAACCAATGCAGCTAAAATTTGTGAGGCAAACTTCCAGAGAAAAAGAGAGATGCACAGCAAGAGATCCAGCAAGCTTCACAGGGATCCATTTGAGTTTTGGGCTGAGTAATGATCTACATATGCACAAGGTGAAATTCCACAAGGTCAGGAAAGAACCTTTGGAGAGCAATAAGCTAAACAATTTCAGGGGCACATGCAGAGAACAGAATAGCTCATGTTCCCACCATTCAGTGTAGCAAGACTTCCTAATACACAGGACATAAGAAAGAGTCCTTAAAAGGGTCACAACACAATAGTGGCCCTAAATTAGCTTTGCTTTGGACTTATTGCAACAGATTTAAAGCTAAACCTTGGAAGAATCAGAAGAATCTCAAGCACCTTAATTTGTGCCAGAACAAAGTTCAACATTGTATCAAGGAACCCAATAGAATCCTGCATTCAACAACAGAAAATGTATCACATTCATATCCGTTTATTGCTCCTGAGTTCTAAAGCTCTGTGATACTAGAGCTGAATCCTATAAACATGTCTCCCTCATCCATTGATGGATATTATGTTAGATTTTTTTGTCTTTAAAGAGTTCTGCAGAGGGAAGAGGTGTCACTGCAAGGCTATTGCCAAGGAAGAAGTTCCTCTTCCTGGTACTGGTGTGTTTTATCTTCACAGCTATCAATGGCATTTAGGACACCATTCTCGAACAATTTCTCCAGAAACCCAACAGACCACATCCTGCAGACTTGCTGGCAATGCTCCCCCAACCCCATATTTCCTCCTCTCCCACCCCAGCTTGTTGGCCACTCAACAAGTAGATCCCATAGATCAGTTATGACCCACCAGCATCCACTAGTGAACTATTCATTCATCCAGTGGACTGCTGCTATGGAAAGCTCTGACCCACAACCTCTGGCAAAATTCTTCTCCAAAGGCAGATAATGTGTTCTCATAGAATCCACATTCTCTCCTAGGAGATATGAATCTAAGCCCTGGGAAAGCAGCTTGGGAGAGATGCCTGTTCCAGTTTCTTAATTCCTCTCTGTGTACTCTCCCCTAGGGCCTAGAGAGAGTGGGACATTCAGCATTTGTTTTTCTGTATTCCTCAGGGTCCTCATTTAGTCCCTTTCATTATCTAGCCACATTTTCTAGTTAATAATTCTTTATATTAAATTGGCCCTGTTCAAGTTACTAATGTGGTCTCTTTCTTTGCCTGGCCCCTGGATTGATGCATCCAGCACTAATCAAAATCTACCAGACAGCCAGGCACAGTGGTGCATGCCTGTGATCTCAGCAGCTCCAGAGGCTGAGGTAAGAGGATTGCAAATTCAAAGCCAGCCTCAGCAATTTATCTAGGCCTAAGCAATTCAGTGAGACCCTGTCTCTAAATAAAATACAAAATAGGGCTGGAGATGTGGCTCAGTGGCCGAGTGCCCCTGACTTCAATCCCTGAGGGGGAAAAAAACAACTACAAGACAGGCAAATAAGGTGGGTAAATAAGACTCATAATCAGGAGAAAGAAGAAGTAATCAATAAAAAGATATCCAGAAATGACAGAGATGATAAAATTATTCATCATAAATTGCTCAAAGATATAAAGGAAAACATGAACACAATGAGAACAAAACGGAAGATGTAAGATAAAAAGACCCAAAAACCATATAGAGATAGTTTAAATTTTAAATTTAAAAAAATCTGAGTAGAATTAACAGATTAACAGCAGATTAGATGTTGCAGAAGAAAATATCAGTCAAAATGAAAACAAAACCTATCCAAATTTTTTTTTTGTTAAATATTTTTTTTTAATTGTTGATGGACCTTTATTTTTATTTTTATTTTTTTTTAATATTTTTTAGTTACACATGGACACAGTGTCTTTATTTGGTTTACTTATTTTTATGTGGTGCTGAGGATCGAACCCAGTACCTCACATGTGCGAGGCAAGCGCTCTGCCACTGAGCCACAGCCTCAGCCCCAAAACCTATCCAAATTTAACACACACCAAAAAAAGACTGGGAAAAATGAACAGAGTATCAGACACCTGTAAAACAATGTTCAGATAGATACGTAGAATTAGAATCTTGGGTGGGGGTGGGAGGAGAGACAAAAACATTTGAAGACAAAATAGCTAGACCTTTTCCAATTTTGATAAGAATTATAAACCCACACGTACAAAAGAAACTAATGAATCTCAAGCAGCATAAAGAAAAACCATGCCAAAGCAATCGCTAAAAACTAGTGATACAGAGAAAATCTTAAGAGCAATGAAAAGACATATATAAGGGGGAAGATAAGAATTATGTCAGAATTCTCATTTCTGAGCAAAAATCAGAAGACAACAAAGTAAAACTCTTTTAAGTGCTGAAAGAAAAATTATCCACTTGGGATTCTAAATCTGGTGCATTTATCTTTCCAAAAAAAATGAAGGAAAAAATAAAGACTTTCAGAAAAACAAAATCTGACAGAATTCACCATCACTTGCCTGCACTTCAAGAAATATTACATAAAGTTCTCCAGGTGGAAGGAAAGTGATACCAGGTGGACATCTGGATCTACACAGAGGAATAAAGAATGTTCCAAAATAAGCTGGGCGCGGTGGCTCAAGCCTGTAATCCCAGCACTTTGGGAGGCTGAGACAGGAGAATCACGAGTTCAAAGCCAGCCTCAGCAATGGCGAGGCACTAAGCAACTCAGTGAGACCCTGTCTCTACATAAAACACAAAATAGGACTGGGGATGTGGCTCAGTGGTTGAGTGCCCTTGAGTTCAATCCCCGGTACCAAAAAAAAAAAAAAAGAATGTTCCAAAATAACAAAGACTCTTCAACACAATGACCTCAAGAGGTCAACACAATAGGTTCAACACAATGACCTCGAGAGGCTTCTAAGTGGAGGAAGCTGCACACAAGAGGCTCCATACTGTATGATTCCACTTATGTGAAATCCTACAAAAAGCAAAACTAAAATGACAGAAAGTGGTCGAATGGTTCTCAAGGACAGTGATGGGGAAATAAGAATGTCTATAAGGGGACCTAAGAGAATTGGGGACATTTGTAGAGGTATTTTTTATCTTGATTGTAGAGTGACCACATGTAACTATGCATTGATCAAAGCTTATCCAGCAATAGACTTAAAATGAGTGGATTTTATTGTGTGCAAATCATACCCCAATAAAGTATTATTTTG
Organism: Geosciurus inauris; assembly: GCA_004024805.1. NCBI lineage: Eukaryota > Metazoa > Chordata > Mammalia > Rodentia > Sciuridae > Geosciurus > Geosciurus inauris. The sequence goes on from PVHX01004671.1 coordinate 109,746, forward strand.
AAATAATAAAGGACCTCATATAAGACATCAGTTTTAGAAATTCACCACCACTACCACAGAGAAGTTGAAAAGGTGAATGGAATAAAAATGGATTATTAAGTTTGTTTTTCAAGAGAAAGGATACTGATTAATTTTAGGCTTGGATGAACTGAGAAAGGAATCTGTAGCCAGGCACATGCCTGTAATCCCAGCTCCTTAGGAGGCTGAGATAGGAAGATATCAAGTTCAAGACCAGCCTGGGCAACTTAGCAAGACCCTGCCTCAAAATAAAATTTTAAAAAGGATGTAGCTCAGTGGTGTAGCACTTGCCTAGCATGTGCAAGGCCCTGGGTTCCATCTCTAGTACCAGAATAAAGAGAAAGAGAAAGAATTTGTAATTGTTAAGGTCCTCAGTGAAGGAATACAAAAATATTTATAATTTTCTAATTATATAGATAAGAAAATGTACTATAAAAGACATGCTAAATCAAAAAGAGAAATAAAAAATATATAATGCATGAAACAAATAGGAAACTCTATAGATGGTAGCTACTAATTCATATACATCAAACATCGCAAGATTAAGAGACGGTTGTGGTGGCCTGTGGCTATAATCCCAGCAGCTTGGGAGTCTGAGGCAGGAGGATTGCAAGTTCAAAGCCAGCTTCAGCAATTTAGTAAGGCCCCAAGCAACTTAGCAAGACCTTGTCTAAAAATAAAAACAAAACAAACAAAAGAACATTGGCTGGGGATGTGGCTCGGTGGTTAAGTGTCCCTGGATTCAATCTCCAATGCACAAAGAGAAAAAGAGAAGAAAGAAAGAAATCGCAAGATATGGAAATGAACTAAAAAACTAAAATAATAAATCACACAGACTAATCCAAGAAGGCTGATGTTGCCATACTGGCATCAGACAAAATAGACTTTAAGACAAAAGCATACTCCTGTGTGCTGGTCGGCTCTCTGTCGTTATTACATTATAACCTGAGATAATCAGCTTAGAAAGAGAAAAGGTTCATTTTGGCATATGGTTTCAGAAGATTCAGTCCATGATCAATTGGCCCCATGCTTTGGGCCTATGGTGGCATGTCATGATGGAGTGCAGGGCAGAGAAAAACTTACGTCCAGGGAGCAAAACAGAACAAGGAAGAGATGGAATCCCAAAATCTCCTTGGAGGGCACACCCTGAAGACCTCACACTATGCCCTTCCTCTTGAAGTCCCTACCACCTCCTAATAGCACCATCCCTGGGTACCACACCTTAGACACATGGGCCTTGGAGGGATGCTTAAGATCCAAACTGTAGCCAGAAACAATGGTGCCTGCCTGTAATCTCAGCAGCTCAGGAGGCTGAGGCAGGAGGATCACAAGTTCAAGGCCGGCTCCTGCAAGTTAGTGCAAACCTGTCACAAAAGAAAAAGAAAAAGGGGGCTGGAGATGTAGCTCATTAGTAGAACACCTCTGGGTTCAATCCCAGTTGCACCAAAAAAAACAAAAAACAAAAAAAAACACAACAATCCAAACACATGTAGCCCACACTACCCAGTGACCTCAGAGGATATACTCGTCACTCACAGTCCCCAAGACAGAGCTGGGACGTGAAGGCTTCAGCACGACTGCGGATTTGGCCAGCAAGATGCAGCACAACAAGGTCTCACTTTGAGTCTCTGATCACCTAAGTCATGGATTTTCCTCTTTCTGGATGTTTCTAAATGCTTCCTGTGACTCTGGGCGCAAAAACTCCCATCTCCAAAGCCACACCTAGCTTCCCAAAGCCAACCGGAGGTCAAGGCGGCAGAAGGCTGAGGTGTGACCCAGGAAGAAAGGAAGCAGGAAGGGGCGTCGGGGCCTTCTGCACAACTGCAGTGTCCAGAGGAGGGACTTGAGGCTGCAGGGTGGCCAGCTGGTCCAGGAAGCTGGAAGAGGCAAGCTTGAGGAAACTTCATCACCACGGGGTACGTTCAGCAGGGGCTCCCCTGGGCCCTAACGGGGAAGGGAGTGTGCGGGCTCAAAAGGGCGGAAAGGCCAACCTAGTGGAGGTGCTGAGTGGACCTGGCGCCACCCTGAGCCATTTCTCAGGGAAGTCAGACAGTCCTGGGAAGAGGGCCACAGGAAGGCAGGTAAACTCATCAACTTCTACCCTGAGGGTCATTCCTCCAATGTGCCTGGAGCTTCCAGGTGCCACCTGTGACTGGGCCAGCTGTCCCTATGCTCGGCGACCAATCTGTGGCCTTTCTGGCTGGCCCCTGCTTCTCTCCTGCTAGTGAGCCTCAGCTCTAGGCCTTCACTGACAGGGGACGTCATGGGTTACTGTGCCATTTGGTCCAGGGGTGACGCTGTGCACCTCAGTTCACATTAAAAGCACTGATCCAAAAATGCACCCATTGGACAGTTAACTGAGTAACTGTCCTATCCCAGCCTCCACGCGAGGCCCTGTAGGCAAAAGGGTGAGGACGGAGGTAATGACAATGGCTGGCGTTGATCTGGCTGTCACTGTGTGCCAAGCACGCGTGAGGTCTTCCCAGCAGCCCCTGAGGCAGGTGTGACATGATTACCTCTGTGCAGATGAGGACATGGAGGGTAGGAAGGTCAGTGGTTCCCCAAGGTCACACGGCCAGCCAGTGGCAGAGAGATGGGACGGGGACCTAGAATCAGGGTTTTTATCACAGTAGTTCCCAAGACGAATAAGAGCCTTCAGTCATGAGTCACCAGGAGCTGGCAACTTCTAGAAACAGAAAACTCGGAGGGGTTTGCAGGGTGGGCAGACTCAATGGTTTTTGTTTTGTTTTGTTTTGTTGTCTTGGTACCAGGGATTGAACTCAGGGGCACTCGACCACTGAGCCACATCCCCAGCCCTGTTTTGTGTTTTATGTAGAGACAGGGTCTCACTGAGTTGCTTAGCACCTCGCCATTGCTGAGGCTGGAAATGGTTCTGTGAGTGCTCCCGGGGAGTAGAGGGGGACTGCAGGCTCCCAGGCCAGTCAGACCCCCCAGCTTGGAACAACTCTCCCAGCTGTGCCACACACAGCTGCACAGCCCATCTAGTGACTGCTCAGCCAGGCTCCCTGGTGGGCCTGACCTTGGCTACTTGCCTGTGAGGACTTGGTCCCAACCTGTCTTCCAGCCCTCAGGAAACCGGTGCTTGTGAGCTTTCTCCCTGGAAGAAGATGCTTCCCGGACACCTGGTCCTTCCCAGCAGGGTGAGGCGTTGGCACTGGGAGATGTCCTTCCCCAGCCAGCACATTCCCTGCAGAGGAGCAGGTTTGTTCCTGGACAATGCCCTGTGATCTGGTAGGAAATGGGCCCAGCAAGTTCCTGGGGACCCAGGGACGTGTTTGTTGTCAACAAGGAAACGATCAAGGGTGAACAGGTGGGAACACACAAACAGAGGAAGTCTGTGAGGAAAGGAAAGACAGGGCACGGCCCGAGACCCACAGCATGAGAGCGGCCGGGTCTGCAGACCAGACCAGGGACTTCCTCCCTCGCTCCTCAGGACCAAAGCCATCAGGGCGTCACACGGAGGAGGCAGAGGCTAGGCCACTCCTGATTACGTGGTGCTGTGACCACCATTTCCTGGCTAGGAAGAGGGGCCTCCGGGTCAGCAGGAAGCAGCTGCTCTGGGGGGTGGCTCACAGGAGGGCCACGCTCTGTAAAGTCTCAAGACGTGTTGGTACTGCCATTGTCCTTCAGAGTGTCAGCCTTGGAAGTGGGACCAAGTGCCAGGGAGGTGACGGCATCAGGACAGAGAAGCCAGTGTTGGGTGAAGAAAAGGACTGATAACCAGGGGAAAGGAAGAGGACTCTTTGCCAGCCCAGCTTCCCATAAGGTGACAGAAACCGCCTGTGAGGGCCTTAGCCGTCTCGCTCTCATTCAGATCTGTGGAGGCCCAGACCAGCCGCTCAGTTATCAGATGGAGAACACCTGTTTAATTCATTCTTGTGTTCACTCACCCAGTGTTTATTGGACACCTATTGTGTGCCAGGTCCTGCCATAAAATGTGTGATTACAACTGTGGTAAATAAATAAAAAAGAGATGTACATGGTGCTGTGAGGGCCTGTAATCAGGATATAGAAGATCTATAATCAACCATGTAAAGGCCTATTCTCAGGATAACTGAACTAAAAAGCCAAGAAAGTATTGATAATTCATTTGAGATCCAAAGAATGAACAGACATTAACTAGACAGAGAGGGGAACAGGAACAACTCAGACATAAGGAACAGTGGTGCAAAGACCCTGCCACAGCACAGGAAATGGCGTGTATATCAGTTAGCTTTTGCTGCGTAACAAGTTACTCCAACATTTGGTGGCTTCAAAGGACGACCATGTTTTTAACCCACAAGGTTGAGGGTGAAATTCAGAGGGGCTCAGCCAGGTGCCTCCAACCTTCTGGTCCCAACTGCGGCTGACTGCTCCCAGGGGCTCCTTGGCTCTTCACTGGTGGTCTTTCATTCTCCAGCAAGCTGCCCTGGGCTGTCTTCGCAGGGCATTGGAGGCTTCCGAGAGACAGCCTCTTCCTACCTCTGCACTTTATCTTGTCCCATTGATCAAAGCCAAGCACATGGACAAGGCAGTGTGGTAGGAAGTTGCCCAACAGTGTGGTTACAGGAAATATGCAGAGAGAGAGAGAGAGAGAGAGAGAGAGAGAGCAAGAGCACAGAGAGCAGAGAGAGTAAAGCATGAAGGGAAGCTGAGCTTAGGATGAAGCTGAAGGCATGTAGGAGCAAGGACATGGAGGGCTTTGAAGAGCACTCTAAATTTTGATCTTATTCCAAAAGCAGGAAAACTCCCTGGTTTCTGATTCCATCTTGTGGGTTTGGTCATCAAAATAAATTCCTTAAAGGATAAACCCTCTTGTGAACTGGCAGAATCTCTCAGCTCAAGAGGCCAAGGGCTAGCTCAGGAGCCTGGTCCACCCCACCCAGCCGTGTCAGCAGCCTGCAAAGGAAATGCCCCTCCTCCCCCTCAGCTGGGAACCACCTTCTCATCCTGCTCCTTGGAGTCCTTCCTGCCTCTCCAGGACTTACTTCAGGTGCTACCACCCTAGGGAAGTCCTTTCTGGCTTCTCTAAGCCCCAAGGCCAGGGACACATGGAATGAGATCTTGAGGTCTAGGGAAAAGCCTGAGGCTCATCATAGCAGCCTTGTGGCTTCTGAGAGCAAGTTGGACCTGGGCCCGCCTGCCATGGGGCACAACCTGTGGGTTGCCAGGCTGCAGCCATCTTTCTGCCTGTTTGTCTCCATTAGACTGTGATTCTTGAAGGGACACATGCAGTGCCTGCCCATGCAGAGTCGGGAACACTGGAATGAACGGATTGATGAATGAACGAGCCCATCACCAGGCAGGGCTTTCTGCTGAAAACCTCAGCCACACAAAGTTTCTTCAACTAGGCCAGCATCTCCCAGGTCTCCTAGTTCTGACTAGGACACCCACCCAGAGCAAACCCACCCAGAGCAAACCTACCCACCCAGAGCAAAGAGGCCTCCAGCTCAGGGACAACCCAAGGCAGGCTGGTGAGAGAGTGAAGAGAGAGGAGCTTTCAGAAGACAAGGGCTGCAATGTCACTTACTATATCAGGGGCAGGACCAGCAGCTGTGGCCTCCATTGGAGCAGGCCTTCCCTGGGTGGTAGAACAGCTGGCCAGGGGCCCTGAGTGAGGCCCACCTGGGCACTAATGCCATAAACCAACCAATGGGTTGATTTCCTCACAACTAGCCAGACACCCCAACAGTCATAGCCACCCACAAAAAGGAGGACATGTTTCGGCCTCCCCTGCAGCTAAGTGGACCAGGTTCCGTGCATGGACATGAGTGGAAGTGACGTCCCTAACGTTGGAGTTGTGCTCACACATGAACACCCTCTGTTCCATTTTTCTCTCCCCGACACCTGGCATCCATTTTGGACCATATATCCAAAGACCCTTCAGAAAGGAGCAGCAACAACATCAAAAGAGTCAGGGTTCCACTCTTTGACCCAGCTATCCTACTCCTCGGTCTATACCCCAAAGACTTAAAAACAGCATACTACAGTGATGCAGCCACTTCAATGTTTATAGCAGCTCAATTCACAATTGCTAAACTGTGGAACCAACCTAGATGACCCTCGATAGATGAATGGATAAAGAAACTGTGGTATATATACACAATGGAATATTACTCAGCAATAAAAGAGAATAAAATCATGGCATTTGCAGGTAAATGGATGAAGCTGGAGAATATCATGCTAAGTGAAGTAAGCCAGTCCCAAAAAACCAAATGCCAAATGTTCTCTCTGATAAGTGGATGCTGATCCATAATGGGTGAGGAGACATGGGAAGAATGGAGGAACTTTGGTCACAGGGGTGGGAGCAGGAAGGGGTCATGGGGACATTAAAGATGGTGGAATAAGATGGACATCATAGCCCTAGCTTCATGTACGACTGCATATATGTTGTGATTCTACATCACATACAACCAGAGAAATGAAAAGCTGTACTCCATCTGTGTACAATGAATCAAAATGCATTCTGCTATCATGTATACTTAAGTTGAATAAATAAATAAAATTTTTTAAAAATCAGAAACTTCATTTTAAAGAGTTGTAGGAAGTAATATTGTAAAACTAAATATATAAAATATTTTAAGTTAATTTTCTTAATTCCTGGGTAATATACTCAATTATGATTTTTATTTAACTCTTTTAATAGACACATGAATCCATAAAATTATGCATACTAATGGTGTACTATATGTTAAAACGTATGTATATATTGTAAAAATAAAAATTTTAAAAAACAAAGCATCAGGGTTCCTGCTACTGAGCATAGAACCCCAGAGCCACTGTACCTGAACAACATACACCTGTTGAGAATGAAAGACAATAACCTAGCTCATGACTTCATGTCCATTAAAATGGCTACTATCAAACTAAGATGGAGGGGCTTTTTCAAGATGGCAGAATAGAGGAGGTTGCTTTTCTGGTTGCTCTGTGACACAAAACCAAAAAAGCAGATAGGCAGTTTCTCCACAAGGTGGGTGGAAAAGCTGGAGGGGCTTTATTGGGAATTAATATTGGACATTCAAAGCAGATCAGGGACTCAGGAGGTTGGATATAATAAAATAAGGAAGAAATCCCCATTGCCACTACCATGGCCACCAGTGGTGGCACCAGCAGACAGAGTGGTCCCCCTGTAAGCAAAGTGGAGGGATAAGAGAATTAAAGGAACCCACATGTTTAGAAGGCCTAAGGTGTGTCTGGATAAAGAGAGTTTAAAGTTCAAAGACGGTGCCCAACTAACCTGAAAGGGCACAACACAATATCCTTATGCAGGAGAGAAGCCACATCTCTCCCGGCTGCCCATGGAGGGCAGAGGAAGGAACCATTCTGCAGCTGCGGTGTAGGGGCTGGCAGCTGGGGGAACTGATTCCTGGGCAAACCTGGGCTTGGCCTGAAAAACAAGCCTGGCAAACACACTCTGCACAACATAGAGGATACCTAAGTAACCAGGGGAAAAATCAAACATGGAGAAGGCTTTACACAGGGGAATACAGGTCGTGAAAAACCCAGTCCCCTCCCCCAATCCAGCCACTAGCAGGACCGGCTGGGATTGACACACTTGGATGGGAATTCAAAAGGATGGGGGCAGAAGAGATTGAGTTTGGAGACTAAACCTGAGAGAACAGGAAGCATGGGGTCCCCAGGTGACAGAAGGGACTAAGAACTGGCTCTTCCACCACACAAGTGGAACCCAGGGGAGATCCCTGTGATGCAGTCTCCAAGCGTGGGCTGGCACCTGCTGGACCCTAGAGGCGCACTGATTTAGAATCTTCAGACCAAATTGCCATTCTACAAAGAACCTGGAGCCTACCTGAGCCTAAACCCTGTCCCCAGGAGCTCTGCCTATGGGATTTCCTCTCACAGAACACTCCAGTGACCCCAACCTGAGGGCACAGCAGGCATCACACTCCTGATGACACCAGCCAATGCTGCTGAGGAGATAAGTTGAGAACCTTTTGAACTCCAATGGAAACAATTCTTTTAACTTTTCATCAAGGTTCTTTTTTCTTTTACTTATTTAATGTTTTTTCTTTTTGCTTTTCTCTGTTTAATTATGACCTGAATGGTTCATGGACATTTATGCATATTCATATTTGTTTCTTTTTTCTTATTTCTACCATTTTTTGAAGGCAGTTATTTTTCATGGATTAGTATTTTGAGGACTGTGATGTTTGATTAGTATATTTTGGTTTGGTTTTGTATTTTTTATTTTTTAAAAAATTTATTTTATATATATATTTCTCTCACTTATCTGTTTCTCTTGCTTCTCTTTCTCTCTTTTCTTCTGCTAACAGCCAATCTCCATTGTTCTCTCACTCTTCCTTTAGTTTTTTACTTCAATTTTCTTTCCTCCTCTCTCATAATCATCACATCCTACATCATTTCTGTTCTCTCCCTGTCCACCATTCAAAATTATAAACCTTTTGCAAACTTACTGTTTTTACTATGGGCAATAACTGATCACATTATTTCTGTTTATTATGACAATCAACATTGTAGATGTCATAGCAGGAGTTATTTGGTTTAATGCTGTAGATTGTTTGCATTGGTTGTTGTTATTATTTGTCTCTCCCTAAACAGTGAGTTACTGGAAACCTTCAGGGACACTATAAATCCACAAGGTAGAAACTCTACTACTGTCTCAAATCCATACTGTTATATAAGTAGACACATACACAACTTGAAAAAGCAAGGAACAAATCACTCCAAACAAACCAAAATACTTCAATAATAGAATCCATCAACACCACAGTGGAAGAAATGTGAGAGAAGGAGTTTTGAATGTATACAGGCTGGGCACAGTGGTGCATGCCTGTAATCCCAGCACTTTGGGAGGTTGAGGCAGAAGAATCGTGAGTTTGAAGCCAGTCTCAGCAACAGTGAGGCACCAAGCAACTCAGTGAAACCCTGTCTCTACACAAAACACAAAATAGGGCTGGGGATGTGGCTCAGTGGTCAAGTACCCTGAGTTCAATCCTTGGTACCAAAAAAAAAAAAAAATAGAATGTACACAGGTAAACTGATCTGCAAGGTAAAGGATGATGTGAGGAGGGAAATCAGAGAGAAAATACAGGAAGTGAAAGATACCTTTAATAAAGAGACAGAGCTTCTGGGGTGGAGGGCAAGCAGAAATCCTCAAAATGCAGGAATTAATAAACCAAATTAAAAATTCAATGGAAAGCATCACCAGCAGACTAGATCACTAGGAAGACAGAGTTTCAAGCAATGAAGACAAAATATATAAACTTGAAAACAAAGTTGACCATGGAACAAAGATATTAAGAAACCTTAAACAGAACTTCCAAGAATTATGGGATAACATGAAAAGAACACATATAAGATTTATTGGAAGAGATGAAGGCTCAGAGAAAGAATGCACAAGCTTTTCAATGAAATATCATAAAATTTCCCAAACCTTAAGAATGAAATAAAAAATCAAATACAGGAGGTTTACAGGACCCCAAATATACAAAATTACAATAGACCCACACTAAGGAACGTAATTATGAAAATGACTAACATACAGAATAAGGATAGACTTTTAAAGCCTGCCAGAGAAAAATGACAAGTAACATTTAGAGGGAAATCAATCCAGATCTCAGCTGATCTCTCAACCCAGACTCTCAAAGCTAGGAGGTCTTGAATAATGTATACCAAGCTCTGAAAGAAAAATGGATGCAAGCCAAGAATACTATACTCAGCAAAACTAAGCTTCAGAATCGACAATGAAATAAAACCTTCCATGATAAACAAAAGTTAGAAGAATTCACAAGTAGAAAGACTGCACTACAGAACATTCTCTATATTTCATGAAGATGAAATGAAAAATATAAGTGAAAACCAGCAAAATGAGAAGCTACACTAGAATATTCAATTAAAGGAGAAACTAATTCAAATTAAAAACCAGAAATAAATCAAAATGACAGGAATAAAAACCATTTCTCAAAAATAACATTGAATATAAATGGCCTAAACTCATCAATCAAAAGATACAGACTGGCAAAATACATTAAAAAACAAGACCCAACAATATGCTACCTCCAAGAAACTCACTTCATAGGCAAAGACATCCACAGACTGAAAGTAAATGGATGGATCTGGAGACTATCATGCTAAGTGAAATAAGCCAATCTCAGAAAATGAAAGGCCAGATGTTCTCTCTGATATGTGGATGCTAACACACAACAAGGTATGGGGGATGTTGAATAGAAGTTCATTGGAGGAGATTTTTTTTGGGGGGGGGTACTGGGGATTGAACTCAGGGTCACTCAACCACTGAGCCACATCCCCAGCCCTATTTTTTGTGTTTTATGTAGAGACAGGGTCTCACTGAGTTACTTAGCACCTCACCGTTGCTGAGGCTGGCTTTGAACTCACAATCCTCCTGTCTCAGCCTCCCAAAGTGCTGGGATTACAAGCGTGAGCCACCACACCCGGCTACAGAAGTTCATTGGATTAGACAAAGGGGAATGAAGGGAAGAGAGAGGGGTGGGAATAGAAAAGACAGTAGAATGAATTGAACATAACTTTCCTATGTTCACATATGAATACACCCCAGTGCAATGCCACATCATGTATAACCTCAAGAATTAAATTCTAATTAGAAGAAGTTATATTCCTTGTATGTATGTCAAAATACAAATATCATGCATATCTAAAAACAAATATTTTAAAATAATAAGATAGAAAAGAGGTTAGAAGGAAAATGTTAGTGAAGAAGTGGAGAAATCTGAATCTTTAAGTTGGGATGTAAAATGGTACAATATGGTATCTCCTCAAAATATTAAAAATAGGTTTGTTGTGTGTGGTGGTGCATGCCCATAATCCCAAATACTGCTGAAGCTGAGGCAGGAGGATTGCAAGTTCAAGGCCAGCCTCAGTGAGACCCTGTATCAAAATAAAAAATAAAAAGGGCCAGGAACATAGTTCAGAGCACCCCTGGGCTCAATCCCCAGTACCAGGAAAAAACGAAAAAAAGGCCATATGATCCAATAATTCCACTTCTGGTATATACACAAGAACAGAAAGCAGGATCCTTAAGAGACATTTGCATACCCATGTTCGTAGCTGCATTATTCACAATGACTAAAACATGGAAGCAACCCAACAATCCATCACGGAATAAATGAACAAGCAAAATGTGTACACACTGGAATATTATGCAGCCTTAAAAAAGAGAGAAATCCTGACATATGCTACAACATGGATGAACCCGGAGGACACTATGCTAAGTGAAATAAGCCAGGTGCAAAAAGACCAATACTGTCTGATTCCCCTCATGTGAAATACTCATAGTAGTCAAAATCATGGAGATAGTGAAACGGTTGCCTGGAGCTGGAAGGAAGGGAAATGGAGAGTTATTGCTTAATGGATCCAGAACTTCAGCTTTACATGGTAAAAAGGGTTATGGTGATGAGCAGAAGTGAGGGGTACACAGCATTATGAATGGATTTAATAAACTCCACATTTACAAATGGCTGTGGAGGCAAACTTTATATTATGTGCAATTTACCACATTTTTAAAAAAGAAGAAAATGGCCTATCTTGATTAAGCTCCTACTAGTTAAGGCATCTGTTTTAGCTAGTTTCTTCCTGGTCCATATGCTATAGCTCATGACCAACTGTCCTCAGGAAGCCCTTCTTCTGACTGCCTAGGACCCCTAGAGCCACCTCATCACCAGGAATTCCCACTGTCCCAACCAAGAAAACCGACCTCCAGACCCCCGTAGGGTCTCAAGTTATAGAGGCTGGCCTTGAAAATAGATCAGCTATTTTCTTGCAGTAAGAGCTGAGTATGAGCCGGGCACGGTGGCACACGCCTGTCATCCCAGCACTTTGGGAGGCTGAGACAGGAGAATCGCGAGTTCAAAGCCAGCCTCAGCAATGATGAGGAGCTAAGCAACTCAGTGAGACCCTGTCTACAAAATGTGGCTCAGTGGTTGAGTACCCCCAAGTTCAATCCCAGTACCAAAAAAAAAAAGAGCTGAGGACGCTGCTTAGAGGAACTTGCTAGATTGCCTTGGATGTAAGCACAGCAGATATCCCACCTTTGCAGACACCAGTAACCCTGCACCTATAGTTAAAATACCAAGCAGCCACTGAATATTCAGCACTCCACCCTCTGAATATTCCCCCTCCCCAGCGACCCTGGCCCCAGACCCACCAACCAAAGGAGGACAATCTGGCACAGGGTCCCGGGATCTCATGTTCACCTCCATCCTACCAAGCCTTAGCACTTGTTATACATTTTGGTCATGTCTGGCTCTAAGGTACAGAAGGGGAAGGACATCCAGAACTCAGTGTAAAGGGTAACAAGAGTCCTAAAAGGAAGACATGTCATTTAATCACCACCACTACCTCCTTCCTGGTCTTCTCTCCAAAGCCAGGAACACCCAGACCCCACCCGGCTGCTCTCCCCCAGTCCGAAGATCCCAC
>PVHX01004672.1:0-120971 GCA_004024805.1 Geosciurus inauris
GCATTTGCAGGTAAATGGATGGAGTTGGAGAATATCATGCTAAGTGAAGTAAGCCAATCTCAGAAAACCAAATGCCGAATGTACTCATTGATAAGTGGATGCTGATCCATAATGTGGGAAAGGACATGGGAACAAAGGTGGATCTCCGTTCACAGGGGTGTAAGGGGGGAGGGGGCATGGGGACAGCAAGGGTGATGGACTATGATGGTCATAATAACCCTAACTTTATGTATGACTGCATATATGTTGTGATTCTATACAATTTACAACTAGAGAATTGATATGTTATCCTCTATGTACAATGAGTCAATTTACACTGTCAACATGTAAGCCTAAATAAAACAAGAATAAAAATTTTAAAAAAATGGGGATAATGTATTTCTATCTTGCTTTAAGGATTACATAAAATAATTATTAGGTATCATGCTATCATCCTTAGAAATGATTCTATCATTTGTTTTCTGTGAGTTTCATGCCAAAGGACATGGTACTGAATTATATATTAAACAATTCAGCAATGCTGTCCAGTACAAAGTTAATGAGACTTATTAATTAATATTTTTTGACTTCATGCTTTTGCAGAACAAAACAGATTTTCATATCAGGTGAAATAAAAAGGACATTTTTCAGGATGCATTGAGATCTTATGTGCAGAAGGATCTCAATTGTATGTATGATGTTGTAATAGGGTCACCAGTGAATATTTTACATGTTAGTTCTGAACATACCTTGACCCTGAATAATCAAAGATAAATTATGTTAATTTTCACTAATGGAGTATTCCTATTCTGATTGGCCTAGAAATTCTGATGATCTAAATATTCCAATTCTTGAACTTCCACTTAATCAAGGTTTTATTAAGTAGTTATCCAATCAATACTATAAACTGCTACTTCATGAAGAAAATGGACCAGAGGTAGATACTGAAAATTAATTTTAAGGCCACAACAGAAAACTTACAGGAACAACAAATTTTACCCAAGATCCTGTTGGAAAATTTAGTTTTAAAATGTCTCAAATGTTCTTTTCTGACTTACATAAGAACACTAATGATTTGGTTATAATTTTTAAGAAATTAGAGTAAAAACATAGGGAAGAGGAAGGTTACCTGATGACAGCATAAAATTATGTCTGCATGATCACCGATGCATTGGTACGTTATCATTTCTAATTCCAAAGACAGCCTACTCATAAATTATATTACCAAATCTCATATTTTCTGAGATGGTAGGATTTCACTGGGGATGTGTCCATGATGCTTTCCAATGGATTGGTAAGCTTATCAATAAGAGATAATAGTTCTGTCTCACAATTTAGTAGCAAGTAACCTTGCATATCAGTTGAAAACATCTGTGTTGGTTTGAATGTGTCTCTCAGAATTCATGTGTTGGAAACTTAAACCCAGTGTGGAACTATTGGGAGATGGGGCCTAACAGAGATACTTAAATTATGAGGACTATGCCTTCATGAACAGATTAATGACATTATGAAAGGGTTCACAGAGTGGGTTCATACTCTTGAGCTCTTGCCTTTCTGCATTCTCCATGTGATCACACAGCAAGCCAGCTCTTTGCAGATACCAGGATCTTCATCTTAGACTTCCCAAGCTCCAGAACAAAGAGCAATAATTTTCTGTTCATTATTGATTATCCAGTCTCAAATCTTTTGTTATGGCAACACAAAACAGACTAAGACAACATCCTTTCCTAATACACTGACTCTTTTAATAGGTCAGATCTAGGAAATAATATTTAATTCTCCAGACTGCCACTTTAGCTGGTTGATTCTGGTAAAGGAGATTCACTTACAGTTCATTCTTGCTTATTGATAGCCAAGCATGGTGATAGTAACTTTGGTAGTTAAAATCTACAATTGACACCAAATAATATTTTGGTTGGCTGTCACTTATAGAGTTTTCTTTGTGTTTTGCAGAGTGACTTGTGCCAGATTCACAGAAATTTGGTGCCAATATTTGAGGAACAGAAATGGTAACAAGGCATACCATCTGTTGGCACAGGCCTTGGAACACAGAAGACACTTGAGGGTGATTTCTAGTCTTACTTCACTACCTTTTGTTTCTCATCCCCATCCTTTCATAGAAATAATAATATCTACATGTCAGAGCAAAGGAAGACAGTGAGGAAGGAGAAAATGACCACTGAACAATCAATTTCTAAATAGTTTAAAGTATTAACCAACAACTATTTACAGTCATGGGCTACATAATGGCATTTTTGGTCAACATGGAACCATGTACATGATGGTGATCCCATAAGATTATAATGGAACTGAACAATTCTAATGCCTCTTTATATTGTAGCTATTGCAACATTGTGGTGAAATACGTTACTTAGGTGTTTATGATGATGCTGATGTAAAACCTATCATCATGTCAGTCATATAAAAGAATGGCACATAGGATTGTGTAAAGTACATAAACTTGATAGTAATGTCTATTATTGGTTTATGAATTTACTATTCTATACTTTTAATTTTTTTAGAGTGAACTCCTTCTAAAAAAATAAGAGTTTACTATAAAACAGTAGGTAGTGTTATGCCAGCAATAGCCTCATGACTCTCATGTTTACTGGGTTTCTCAGCTGCATAGAGTATGCATCAGGTCACTGGCCTATACCATCTAGGTTTGTGTAAGTCTACTCTGTGATGCTTACACAATGATCAAGTCATCTTGTGATGTATTTCTCAGAACATATCCCTGTGGCTAAGCAAAGAATGACTGTAAATTTTGGTGCTATAAGCCAAATTTTGCCAACAATATTGTGCCATACTTTCACATAAGAAAAGGTAACCAGCAACACTCAGATACTGTAAAATCCATTTGGGCCTAAGCATCGTGGAAATGCTGGGGGCAGAGAACATGACTGAAGAACCATGCCTGATCAGTGCAGCCTGAAAACAGTCCTGAGACCTGTATGTACATTCTTGCTGAGGAGTCAGGGATCCAGGAGCTCCAGAGTCACTCACTACTCTTAACATTCAGATGGATTGAGATGAACAAGTTTAATTGAACATTTCAGTCCTCATGTTCTTTGGGTTCTAAAATATCCAGCTAGTCTTATTTTTGTTAAAATCTCAACCTAATTCAAGGTGAAGAGTAGCCAGAAGTGGACTATTAATGAAAGAGCCAAACCAGTAAATCTACCATCTTGAAACATAACAAAGTAAACCTGAGTTGAGCAACAAAAAGCAAAATATGTCTGTATTGAAATAACTCTAATTAGGAATCATAATGCATTACTCTGGAGGTGAGGTATCCCTTTCTGTGAAATTTTTAACAATGGGAAGTTTTGAACAGCTCACACAATTTGAAAAGAACTTAGACATGAGTAATGTGAATAATGAAGGAGCTGGAAGAACTGATTTATGAGAGAAGATGAAAAGATTTTTAACATGGATAACTTGGCTAAATAGAGAACATAGATCCTTTGATTAATAACTATGCATTCTTGAAGTGCATAAGTGCTAAGAAAAAAAAACCAGTAAGTTTTGGGTGTAGAAATATGAATAATGAAATCAATTAAGTGCAGGAAAATTGGCTGAATATAAAATGTAAAACATCTCTGATTTTTTTCTGATGTATCTCTTGAAGTATTTTCAGTGTTCAATATTTTCTAGTAAAATTGTTAAGTTCTTAATATTTTCCATCTTAAGAATAAAATGAAAAGGATCAAAAACTCCAAATATATTTTCAAAGGATACATTTGGTGGTTGGGCTTGTAGCTCAGTGGTAGGGCATGAGATCCTGGGTTGAATCCCCAGCACCAAAAAAACCCCACAAACAAATAAATAAAAATAAAACAAAAAAACAAAAACAAAGTATGCATTTTGTTGACAGTGGCAAGTACAGGACATGTAGTTGGATTCCAGGGTCTATGATCTTCAGGACAACCTACCCTAAATCTAATAATTGCCCAAAGAGCTATAGAAGTTGTTTTTGTTCTGAGAAGTTTGTCTCACGTCTCTCAGAGAGACAGAGGGATATTACCAGGGCTTCGACACCCACTGGTTTAGGACAGCTTGAATGCACTTTGTCGTCTTTTATAAGACATCTGGTTTCATTCAGAAGTTGGAAAAGTCTGGAGATAAAAAATATTAACGAGGGCTAGAGTGTAGCTCAGTGGGAGGTTTGCCTAGGTGTGGAAGGCCCTGTGTTCAATTCCCAGCACCACACACACACACACAAATAATGAAATGTGTTGGCATGATTATTCTAGCTGTTTGATAGGCAAATCTAAGGCTACAACTGATTTGGGATGGGGCTTGAGGAAACTAAGGGATTCTCCATGCCAGACAGAACAGCAGTGTAACACAGCTACTGGGATGTCAGTCAACCTAGCAAACCCAACTAAACTTGAGGTTCAGGGTAGCCACTTAGGGTTTCATTTCAGGCAAATGTCTAACCTGTTTCCTCTTCCGTAAAACAGAGCATTTCCTAGGGTGCTTATGGAATTACATCAAAGATTATGTGTGCAGAGGTCAGCAGAGCACCTGCTTCATAGTAAATGTTCAGTAAGTCTTAGTTGATTGTTATTTTTTACTAGCCTGCACTCTGCTGGGGCTGAATTCTCCACTACTGTGGTCACACATCTCCTTCTGGAGATGAGGGTCAGTGAGGGGCCATTATAGGGAAATATGAGGGAAAGAAGATGTTCTCATGAGCTCATGAGAGAGTGTGAGCTATTTCACATTTGATAAATCCTCTGAAGTTTAAACTAAGTAAACTAGTAAACTGAGATCTGAACAATCTAATATATCAAAATTATAGTGTTCTGTAGAAATTCAGTTTTTAGTATTTCATTATGTATAATAACTGCTTTGCTTATATCTCTTTTTTCACTGTCTTAATTTTCTAGGTTTATTTTCTGTTATTGATTTTTAAAATTCAAATTTATATTATTGCTATGGTTTTATAGTTCCTGATCTTATTATAAGTCACCTCAAAACTTTTGTAGAAAAAGTCAGAATACAAGCAAATAAATGAACCACAAATAGTTGAAAATTATAAAACAAAATTATATATTGTTTAGGCATTAAAACATGGAGAAATACATGTCAGTGCAAAAATAGCAAACTAGGAATGCTGATTCTCCCTGGGAAAATGGAAAGGGAATTTGGAAAGGAAAACCCAGAGCTATCTTGGTAATATTTTGAATGGGAAATCAATATAGACTTATATAAATGACATAATTTCCACTCTGCATGACTCTGGGAAACTTACTGTACAGATTGATTAAAGAGATTTGTGATAAATCTGAACGTGAGGAGAACTCTCAAACACAGGTGGCTTTTACATTTGTTGTTCGTGACTTGCTTCTCTGTGCTTCAGCTTGTCCCTTCTGATACAGCTAATGTTCCTTGCTGGTATGAATATTTTCTGTCATTATTTTATTTTCTGGGAACTCATTGTACATACAGGGTTCTATTAACAGCTTTGACATCTAAAATTCTTAACACCAAATGCTTTACAAGCACCTGCTAATCCAATCACTATTTCAATTTCATTATTCACTCCTCCTAAAATCTTTGTGGATTCTACACTCAAAATCAGAACAGAATCTAACTTCCTAGAGCATCCGTCCTGTCCAGGAAGGATACTCCAACAGCAATCTCAAGAGATAGATTTTTAGGTATAGGACTTGCCTGAGTTGTCCTGCCTGGGTTAATTGTTGCAACAGCATGTTCTGAGTTAGGAAGGTCTAGGAAAGAAAAAATTGGAGCTTGAAATTGGAAAATAAGAATCCTGAGTGAAGCTGATACAAAATCCATCAAGAGTGCAAGATGGAATCTGTTAGCTTGGCTCAGTTCAATATATGGGTAAGGAATTAAGTTTGGTAAACCAATAAACATCAGATATGTGAGTGAGGTGAGGAGAGTGAATAAGGAAACTGAGGCTGAGAGCAGAAGATACATATTCATGGTCACACAGTAATTGGCAGATCTGACCTCAAATCTGGGTCTGTTGTACATCAGAGATCCTGTCCTCTTCCTCTATGATATGAATTTATGTACAAATTTTATAGTTATTCACTCAAATATGCCAATATGAAAATTCTTTCACTTGTCTATAAAAATGTGATTTTTTTTTATCCCAAGCCCCCGTTGTTTCCAATGCTGATATTTTAATTTAGTCATTACCAGAGACTCAGTTACATTTTCTTGTGGTCTGTCATTTCAGGATTGAAGTTATTTGGATTTGTCTTTTCCCAGGAATTAATGCCATGCTCAGAGGCCATGCACATGGTTTAGGAGAGATGTTTATTTTATGATGTGGATTTGTCCTGGTGACTTGCTGCGGTCCATTCATTTGACCCTCAGGCTATCTTGCACCATAATGGTATTTGGCATTTTATCAGCATTCTCAGCTGCACCTTTGCTGGACAGGCCATGCCATCTTGCTGCCTTTGCAGGAGCACTCCTGCTGCAAATCCCTGTAGCCCACCAGCCCTCTGTCTTTTAGCCAACTACTGTGCCCAGTCTGGGGGACTTTAACACCTTTGCATGCTCTCTCACTACTTTGGGGACTAAAGAAATCTTCTGTGTTTTCCCAGGTCTCTTCTACTTTGTGATGGTCACATCCCCGCAGCCAATGGCATTTCAAAGACTTGACCTGAAAATCAATACCTGGGTCCTCCCAATCCTGGATCCAAACACAGGACTGAAGTTGTTTTGGGTTCCTCACAGAGGCTGAGCCTGAACCTCCCCATCTCTTTGATAAATGGTTAACTTTCACGGTTAGTGTCTATATTTTTTTTTCCTCTGAGATCTTTTACCTCTTAGCTCACAACATTCTCTATCCAGACTGGTGTAGGGGTGGAGAAGAGAATCAGGCTGATGACATCTGCTTCCTAATCCTTCCATCTTATTTGTGGATCTGATAGTCTTGTACCTCCTTGTCCAGTTATTTCTTTATGAAACTCCCTCTAGAGGAAAACAACTTCTGGGCTCCCAGTGTAAGTGCAGGAGGTTCACTTCTTAGGGGGAATGGAGGGAATAACAAGTTAGTGCTTGCACGTCATTTTCCAATTTAAGAAATAATTACACCTTGTTAGAGGCATCCTTTTGGGGGGAAACCCCATGGGTTTTTAACGTTTTGTAGGAGTTGCTGGTGTTGAAAATTTGCCTAAATACTTAAGATACCATAAGTTCCGCAAAAGTTACTTAATTTGCTATTCTGCTGTTACTTCAGGAACCCTGACATTTAAGGCATATGAAAGGGAATAATTACATAAGTTATAAAATTAACAAGTACTGTGGCAGTTGTGAAATACCTGAGCCAAGTTGATCTTACTGCGGGTGTTGGGAATTCAAGGGTAAGAAATATCTGGCACTGATAGGGGATGCTAATTGTGTGGGCTTGTGCAATTTACACTATCAGGCATCCTAGATGCACAAGAAAAATCCCTGTTAGAGCAATCCTCAAGGAATCATTCAGAATCTTTTACTCACACTAAAATGGTTTTATCCTAGATTCTTTCTCCATCTCCATTTAAAGGAGAAACCAAATTCTGTCTCCAAATATTTGTCCTGACTTTTTACTACGATAGTTCAGATCCTAATAATCTATTGCCTAGCACAGTAACAGTGCCACCCAACTCTTCCTACCTCACTCAGGCCATCCTTACTCACACCAGATACCTTTTCTTGGTGTGGGGGGACAGGTACTGGGGATTGAACTCAGGGGAGTTCGACCACTGAGCCACATCCTCAGCCCTATTTTTTATTTTATTTAGACACAGGGTCTCACTGAGTTGCTTAGTGCCTGCTTTTGCTGAGGCTGGCTTTGAACTCGTGATCCTCCTGCCTCAGTCTGGAGCCGCTGGGATTACAGGTGTGCACCATGACGCCTGGCTCAGATATTCTTTATAAAACACAAACCTGATATTCACCCCTCATTTAGAAGTTATGATACCTCTCTACCACTTACAGAATCAGAAACCAATCTGCAAGGCATCCAAGGCATTTTCTCTGCTGTGTGAAACCTGTCAGCAGGCACACATGTGTTCATTCATTTACTCATTAAGTAGATGTTTCTTGAATGCTTCACACAAATATAAATGAGCACAGTTTGGGTCCAGGTAGGTGTGAGGGCATGATTGAGGGGTTGACAGACAGGAGAAAAACAGGGGGAAAAAAACCCACTATACATGCTCTAATGGGAACATGCAGAAGATATAATTTGAATTATTGACCAAGTCCTTCTAGGAAAGCCGGGAAGGCTCACCTTCCATTACTCACTTTCCTTCTCCATTTCTCCCTTTAAGTTAGCTGTTCTATTGCTGCTCTTTTCTCTCTGCTGGATTATGAGCATTTCTTTCTTTGTATTCCCAGGGTTGCTGAACACAGTACTCAGCACATTGTAGCATACAATGACCCTTGGGAAAATTAGGACATTTTACTGAATTTTGCCTAAAGAAAGTTGAGGTTTAAATCTATATTTGCTGTTGAGGGATATCTATTGTAATAAATGACATTTATTAGTGAAAAATAATATGCTTGTTATTTTTTCTTAGACACCCTTGGATTTTGCCTTAGTATTTTTATTTAACCACCAGTGAAAGCCATGTATAACTTATTCACTTGTGCTCTACACCCAAAATGTTATAGGTAGTATTTTTAAGAAATGGGATTCTGATGTTCATTGAAGGGGATGCTACCTGATGATAAGAACAAATTTATAATAATGAGCTAATGTAACAAAAACACAGAGGAGCTGAGTGAAGACATGAAACTGGTTATAGATATTCTCATGGGGAAGGTAAACTTCAAGTCTGATTTCCAAAGAAAGAACAAGTGGAGACTGATGGTAACAAAGAGAAAAACATCCCAGGAGAAGCAATCCAGAGGGGCAACGATGAGGACTGTGTATAAGACAGGAAATACAGAATGGTTAGATTATAGTCAGGAGAACATTTAGTATTTAAGGAATTCTTGGGTATGGTGTGGTGGTGCACGCCTGTAATCGCAGCGGCTCAGGAGGCTGAGGTAGAAGGATTGCAAGTTCAAAGCCAGCCTCAGCAACTGAGGGAGGCCCTAAGCAACTTAGCGAGACCCTGACTTTAAATAAAATATAAAAAGGTTTGAAGATGTGTCTCAGTGGTTAAGTGCCCCTGGCTGGGTTCAATCCCTGGGACAAAAAAAAAAAAAAAAGAAAGAAAAAAAGAAATTCTTGGTATATTGCTTACATTTATTTTATAAATGTTCTATTTTGTGCTTATAAAGCACTTGGTCCACAGTTTCTTGATTACCTGGATTCATAAAGAAGTTTAAAAAAAAAACAAGAAATTTGAAGTCATGGTAGAATCATGTGAAGCTTACATGAAATTAATTTAAAATAATAACATGTCTTATTTTGAAGGAGAGTTTTAATATAAGATGGTGCATTAGTCATCTTTTTGTCACTATAATAAAATACCTGTGACAGGATATTCAGTAAGAAAAGAAGTTTATTCAACTTACTATTTTTGAAGTTTAAGCACATGGTGCCTGCACTGGCTCTGCTCTCTCTTGGCTGCATGATATCATGGTGGATCATATGACCAGAATGCAAGTAGAAGCACATGACCACAACAATTGACAGGAAACAGACCTGGTGGAACAAGACTCAGCTTTTATAAGAACCACCAAGGGGTCTCATGGGAATCACCTTAATCTCTTCCAAAGGGCAGTGCCCTCAACTAGCCTAAGCACCTCCCATTAGATCCTGACTCTCCCACATCATCACATTGGATTCCAGTCCCCACATATGAACCTTGGGGGATAAACCATACCCCAACCCTAGCAGATTATATAGTGAACTATCATTAATGTCTGTCCAACTGCCTTCCTTGCTTCTAGAATAGCTTCCCCTTCCTTTTAGAAATGCCTCCAATCTCCACTTGTACTGTATGTCCCAGGTAGAATTCTCACATTATAATAACTTACCTGCCTGGGCATAGGGTTGGGCATGGGGCCCAAGCTGAGCCAGTCTATTCTAGGGTATTCCCAAAGTGGACTAAGGGAAGAAAAGTGATGAGCAAAGCTTTGAGACATGAAGCATGGAGCAGTAAGCTGACATATTTCTGACTCTCTAAATAAGAAACATCTGAGTGAAGAAAGCTAGACCTCAAGAGGGGAGCCGACATGAGAGACTACTATGCATCCTAGCAATGTTTAGGTTCCATCCTGTTTTCTCTAAATCTAACTGAAGCCTGGTACTCTCTGCAGAGAACTTGTTAGCCAAATAATTCTCCTTTGGGTTACCATTATTAAGATAGGCTTTTAATGTTTGCAGTAGAAGCTGGTCCGGTGAATTTAATGACTTAGGGTCCACAAAATGATAAAAGGGACTTTATGTTATATGAGGAGGCTCTAATGAGAGCAAACCAATTTTCACTTTCCATTATTGTCAATATTCTGATTCAAGAGTGCCCAATCAGTTTTAAAATAGCCCAATTAAGAACATCATTCTTCTTCTTCTGTACCTGGAAGTGGAGGGTCATTAAGAGTTGTCTTCTTTTTGTGACCAAATCTTATTCCACTGTGTATATATATTCTTTATCTATTCATTCATTGATAGGCATCTCAGTTGTTTCCATATCCTGGCTATTGTGACTAGTGCCTCAGTGAACATGGGACTGTAGGAATCTCTTTGACATATTGATTTTATTTCCTTTGGATATATACCCACACGTGGTATTGCTGAATTGTAGGGCAGTTCTATTTTTCAATTTTTTGAAAAGATTCTATACTCTTTTCCATGATAGCTGAGCTAATTTAGTTTCCCACCCATAGTATCAGGGCTTCATTTTCTCCACATCCTCACCAACTATGTGAAGTAATGCATAAGTTAGTTAGCTAGATAAAGCATTTTAGAATGTGTATGTACTTCAAATTGTCATGTTGTACATGGTTAAAATGTATACTTTCATTCGTCAATTAAAAACAAAAATGAAGAAAAGTTATCTTCTTCCACTGAGTCTGAATATCAGCTTTCTCAGTGTGGTGAAAAAGGTATTGGAGTGGAGGGAAGAAAATCTGTTTCCTGGCAACATAGAGTCCAATAGGCTCTTGTTGCTTTAGGTGCATCTGATAGTCTACTGGGGGACAAATGGGCCCCTGCAGTGGCCAGATTGTTTTCATGTTGTATTTGTTTTCTTTTGGAAAAGGTTGAGCCCTCTACTTTGTTTTGTGATGTCTAGGGGTACTGTGTTTATGTGGTTTTTGGCAAGTTTGCTTGACCCTGAATTCCTCAAAGTGTCGTTCTCTGAGGCAACAGAATTTGTACTGAAGGTTCTTTTGAAAATACAAAAAGATTTTTGGGGGACTCTGATTGGTTAAGGTATAATTATTTGTCAGAATGAATATGCTACTGGAATATTTTGGAGGAGAAGCAAAGTATTTAAATAATTCAGTGTTAATAATGCCATGTAAGAAATCTAGATGTCTTCCAATGAGCTCATAATATTATCCTCTTTGTGCCAAACATTTATTTAGTAGGGAGAATATCTTGCCAAGGTTTGGGGAGACCAAAATGAATACAATATATGTTCATAGATGATTACAATTTTGTATATACATCAGGACACATATTGGTAAAAACAGAGTGTCCGCAGGGTACACTGGAAATAAAGTTCAGAAACCAGCATATCTGTTCCAACTTTTATATCTACATATAATTTGGTTCAGTATTCCCACCTCAAATCTCTCACAACTACTTCAGGAAGCCTTGAGGGAGTGTTTTATTTGTGCTAAACAACATAGCATTGAAGTTACATTTTTTGTGTCTGTTAAGTGGAGTCCAGGATTCTGACCATGGCTTTCTGGGGCAGGTCTTCTGGTCACCTTGAGAGCCTATATTCTGTCTCTTCCTTTTGAATCTTCATGTAGAGCTCTTGCCAGCACTGGTCTGTCATGCTGTCCTTCTTTGCTTGTAGATCAGTCTCCTCCCCAATCAGGCTACTGTGATTTTCTCCTTTCTTAGGTCTTGTGTATCCCTGCCTGCTGGATGTCTGCCTTGCTCAAGAGAGAAAAATGTTTCCTGTGCCCACTTGTTGCCACGGTTTATTGTTTGGGCTAAAAAGAAACATTACTTTGTATCCTCTGTGTTTTACAGATATCTTAATGAAGCAGCACTTTTATTTATTTACTTGGTAAATTCTAAGTCCCAGGACTTTTGACTAAGTTCTGCTGGTTATTGATTAGGCGTGTGATGGGCTGGGGTACGATGAGATCAACATACCTCAGGTGGCACTTGAAACTACTTTTCCACTTCCATGCTGATTCACTTGGCCTGGATTAATCCCTGTTAACAATAAATTACTTTCATAAGATGCTTCTATGCCAGTAGGCTTCCTAATATCCCACCTTAACTACCCTCTGCATAATATTTATTGAATAAAAATACATAGAGAACACTGCCTATTGGTTACTGTGCTAGGCCTTGGGGATAATGTCTGAAGAAGCAGTCTCAGTTTTCATCATCATCAGCAGGAAAGATGACAGCCCCAAATGCTTGAACATTTCATGGATGAACAGCTTACGTTGGCTTCTAACCCCTGCTGCACAGCAGATGAATGACAGAAGGTTGTATTTGTTAAATGCCAAGGAAAGAAGCACCCTAGGATTTGGGGAGAATGAATTGCTGGAAAGGCTGGACTTAGCTCTGTGAAAGAGTATGGAATGAGTTGAGACTTGAGATGGGAAGACTACATGACTAGGAATGAACAGGAATGGGCTTCCAAGAGAATGTCTATGGCAGCTCCAAGGAGAGAGATATATGCCAGGAGAAGGCTCAGGAAACGTGGAATCACACTGACCTTGATTTAAAACTCAGTTTGATGACTTGTATGGTTGCATAACCTTGGTTTGGTTCATTCATTTCTTTGAGCCTCAGTTTCCTAATCTGTGAAAGGAGGATATCCAAACCTATCCCATGCATTTTCAGAAGGACCATAAAAGTACAAGAGTACATAAATGTAGTTAAAGCACAAACATTGTGTTTGGCACACGTGCTCAGAAACCAATAGATATTGGCAGTTCAGTTGGAGCAGATGCATGTAGGGTGAAGGAAGTGCTAATTTTTATATTTCTTTTTTGGAGTTTACCCATTGCTGGCGAGTGGGTGAAAATGACTGAGGAACACTCTCTGCTTCATTTCCCACAAGGGGAGAGAGAGAGAAAAATCAGATGGAAAAATAAATGAGGGAAATGGACTATTTTCTTGTACTTCTCTCAACCGTTCATCAGATGTGTTGAGCACTTGAATTACTCAGGCTGTTTCTGTTTGTGCACAGGACGAGTCACAGCTGGGGGCGGTAGGGGTGGGGCTCCTTGTCTCCTTTTTGGTCTTTCCTTGCCAAGCAAAGCCAGTGGAGAGATTCTCTTGTATATTGTGAGATGATCTGACCATATCACAAGTATGTCAGAACATGAAGTTGAATTATTTCAGTTTTAAAAGCTATTTATACAAAGAGCTCATATGTTTCTCCTTCCTCTTATAAAAAGCCAGGTTCTAAACACTTAGCTTTATTTTCTCCCATTTTGTCTTGGCATTTATTTGTGGCAAAATAAACTTTACTGACTAATACAACTTGCTCAGTCCTACTGTTGGCTTCTAGTCTGTTCCCTTCCTATGAATTTAGACCCAAAATCAATTGGAGTGCTTTAGGAACTGCAGCTTCAAAGTGAACATGCTATTTCATATTGAAAGGACAAAAAGATCAACACTCACCATTCTCTTTCATTTACACAGGCTTCAAACAAGTCCTTGTTGAAATCTCACCTGAGTTGCTGTTGGAGCTACAATATAGCAAAATTAGCCAAATGAGAAGTAATATGTTTGACTTTGTTTAGTTCCCAGTGTCCTTTGGCCAAAAGAATGCAAACTCATCTCAGAAAAATCTAAGAGAACAAAAGCAGAGACTTATCAGAGTAGGACACTGAATAGTTGCAACAAAAACAAGGAAAGCCAGAAAGTAAGTAAGTGCATTCTGTGAAAACAAAAGGATACAAACAAGAAGTAGGAAAATAAGAATCATTCAGGATAAGTGGATATTCTGCAAATAAGACAAATCACTCACAATTGTTGAAAGAAGAAGGGTACACAAATATTGGGTGGCAATTCAGTCATCTTGTCTCTAGTGAATGAGATGAAAGTCATGAGGCCCAAGGGATCCATTCTAGGAGACAGAATCAAGTGGAATGATAAATTCCATTCCAGTAACTTTCTTTCATTTTGAATTACTGGCAGATTGAACTGCTCAGATAATGATTTAATTAAGTAAGGCATCACTGAATTTTCATTCCTTGCTCTTTCTATTCCTAATATGGCTTAGCCTTTTTCCTAATGCTGAACACCTGAGCACCATTGTATTGTAGTTAATTGATTGTCTCATTGTAGCTTGCCAGAGAGAACTTCAAGGGCATGGAGCATATTGTGTACATCACTAAGTCTCCTGTGCCTGGCCCAAGACAGGACACAAATCGGGTGCTCTGCAAAAGTTGTGACAGGAAATCAGGTGCTCCTGATGTGTGCTCCTTCTGCTTGGCTAAACGTGCTTTTGGTCCTTTCCCATTTTTTCTTTTTTTTTTTTTTTGGTACCAGGGATTTAACCCAGGAGTGCTTACCACTTAGCCACACCCCAACTCCTATTTTGTGTTTTATGTAGAGACAGGGTCTCACGGAGTTACTTAGTGCCTCGCCGTTGCTGAGGTTGGCTTTGAACTCACGATTCTCCCGTCTCAGCCTCCCAAAGTGCTGGGATTACAGGTGTGTGCCCCCGCGCCCAGCGGTCCATTTCTTTATGTATTCTTTAGACAGGTTGTTTTATTCATTTACTTCCTCTGGAGCAGTGCATTACCTCTGACATCCAAGAAACAGTTAAAAAAAAAAAAAAAAAGGAAATACAAAGCTGCAGGACTTCAATTCCCAAAAGGGTTCCCCTGCTAACACAAAGTATTTCATGTGTATGATGAGAAAACCCAAATCAGTCTGGCACCATGGTGACAATAATTGACAGGCTAACAAGCTGTGCTTTGCCTGATAAATCACAGAGGGCTGGGTGTGTTTTTCATATCCTGCCAGTTTTGAGTTTCTGCCTGACAGCTGTCTGTCAGACTGCAACAAGGAGTATGGACCTTGGGGAGACCTAACGATGTTCCCTGTATGTGCGGTTAGGTGTGAAAATTGGCCTTACATTCACTACTACATGATTTTTTTCCCCCGTCTGGCTTAGAATCTAAGATATTTCCTTATCCCAATTTGTTGGAAAGGTGGATTTCTGGGATTTAGAGTCACTTGCAATGGCAGGAATTAGATTATCCTTATATTATAGTTGCATGGAGACAGCCTAATAAAAAGGGTACAGATTTGAGAATCAGAAAAGCGTTTTAGGTGTGTAGAAGTTCATGATCATTTATCAATAAGAAGTACATATCACATTTCATCTATATCTGACTCTTAGAGTCACTGCCCAGAGTGACACATTAGTGTTTCACTGAAACACTCTTTAGCTGCTTTACTATGGGAAATCAGCAGTTGGTTTACAGATATGGTGATGGAAAAATCAATTTTCTAATCATCTGCCCATTGAAATGATAGCATTGGCAATTTCTTCTCCTGGGAATATTTCTTATCCTAACTAGTGTTGAAAAATCTTTATCCCAGGTGCAGTGTTGAAAGTCTCTTTGTGTTATCTTCAGGAAGTAAGTTCCAAATTTATATATTTTTACACAAAAAGAAAAAGAGAAGGAGTCTTCTTACTAGCTTTGGAGAAATATTAGAAACCTAAATTTGTAAAGCACTTTTCAGTGTACAAATCTCTTTTACCATCCCGAACTTTAATTTCCTAATCTGTAGAATGGCAATAATTACATTGAGCTACTAGAGCTTTTTAAATAAGCCTATGAGTTTGGTTTCCATCTCCCAAATGGGAAACTGAGGTTCAGAGAATGCACATAATACAAGTGGTTGTCCCTACAAAGAGATAAATTGAACCCTATTCTCTCTAATGAGAGAGACCAAACCAATTTGTTCCCACAGTGTAGTTTTTAGTGCTGAGCAGGAATGGTCCAGAGGTCTCACTGATATGTTTGGGAAATGAATAATGCTTCTTTCCCCTTCTATCTGCTGATCCATGACCTCACTATAAAATAACAAAGATGTGCAGGCCCAGGGGGCTCTGATTTCAATTCTTGTCAATCAACTTATAGAGAAGAGAAGACAGAATTCTTAATCTGGCTCATAATTCTTAATCTGTCTATCATTTTATCTGGCTCACATAAAAAAAATCATGTGAATTATGACAAATCAAACTACCAATGGCACCATCGTCAGTGCTGGTGGGACCTAGGAAGGCTGGTGACAAGTGGCTCCTCCACACCTTGGATATCAAGGTGGTTGTATTTGGAATCAATGGATCCTGACTAAAGGAGCCTGGGGGCCATCAGGTAAGTCAGGCTGTGTCCACAACTGGGACAATTGTATCTACATTTGAATGTTTGATATTGTCTAATGGGGATGCTACTAATAATTACTAAAGAAGCATCGACACACTTGTGTAGAAAATTTTGCAAAACACTGGAAAACTCTTCTGAAACATTGATGTAGCAGCAGAATGAGAAAGAGGGGTGCTTGTGTGTGTGCCTGTCAGTGTATACATGTGCATAGATGTGTGAGCATGTACCCATATATGTGCACAAGTATGTGTGTGTATGCATCCATGTTTGATATCTCTGGTTTTGTACCCCTTTAAAATTCCTGCAAATGTTTCAGGGAGAGGATTTTGATGTGTGGGCATGTCAGGTTTCTTTTGCAAAAACATACATTTCTGGGAACTATAGAAATAGAGATGGAATTTTCCTAGGTTCTTTCAAGGAGAAATGGGTGCCAAGAATTAGGGCATAATTAGAATTTGTTAAAGTATATTCTTGGCAACCACCTATTTAGTGTGCATTTTATGTCTTCCCCCCAACTCTTCCAAGGTTAGACAATTGTTTGCCATCTTTTAGCTTTTAATTAATATATCTAAAAAGCCATGTTTTGTTGATGTGATGAAATATGAAATAGAAGTCACAGCAATATCTGAAAATCGTATTAACTATGCATAGATTTGTTTTCTCTCAATGAGTTCACCTATGTAGATAATGTGGTCATAGAGAAATGAGTTAGGTTATCTCTTATGATTGACAATGATTTGTCTCATTTCTTTAAAATCATATGCCTCTCAATTAGGGTGACCTACCTGGAATGTCATATCAACACTATTTGCATAAAAAGCCCCAAGAAATCACTACCCAGAGAGTAAAAGACACAAAGAGGGAAAATACAGGAGACAAAAAAGATATGAGGTACAGAGGATCAGTATTGAGCTTCAGTATTCAATTCATGGAAATTCCAGAAATACAAAACAGAAAAGTAAAGGGGGAAAATTATCAAAGCAACAATAGAAGACAATTGCTCATAACTCACTCAAGAATGAGATATATTTTAAAATTGAAAGGAGACCAGTGAGGGCCCTGAAGAATGAAAGGAAACACTAGTCACATCAACAAGGGCAAGAGAAGTGGACACAAAGCCCCAGAGAAGACAGTAAAACAAATCAGAAGGCACATCATCCTTAGCAGAGGCTTCAGCCTTCTAGGTTCTGAGGAATTGTCTGAAATTTAAAATGTGATTACCTATAAAATGAGATATCAGGTAGGACAAATTAGTGATCAGTTGTCCTTTTCAGACACACAGGTAATTTCTCAGAAATCTTATATTCTGGAGCTTTTTCTGAGAATGTTCTCCAGAAAAATCAAATGGGTAAAATAAGAAAATCTAAAGAAGTGGGAGTAAGGAATCAGCAGAAGTAAATCAGGGACTCAGTGAAAATAAAATGTAATTCCATGATAATGAGATTGAAGATTGACTCCGGGACTCTCACCTCTAAAGGCCAGTAGAATAGATTTCTGCTCAATGTGGGGAAGAGGAAGTTAGGAAGTGAATGTTGCGTGATCTTTAGGGACGTCATCAGCTCTGTGTTTACTCAATTTTATATAGAATAAATTGTACTATCTATCTTAACTCTTGTGTGCTTTGTGAAAATACAGTATGTGTGTGTTAATTGACAGATGATTTTTTTTTATTTACCATACAATAATGCAATCCTATATTTTATGCGATTGCATGTTTTTAAACTTTGGTCATTGCATAATGATGTATTTTACTGTACATAGCACAAAAAAACATTATATACAATAAAGGGAAAAAAAGGTCAATTCATGCAGGAAGCTTATTCCTCTATCCTTCTTCAAGTACAATTTTTTGACTTTGCTTCCAGAGCACTTTGCTTTCTAGATAGCCCTCTTACCTTGTGGCACTCTTTCACAGTCTGTTTTGCTGGTTCCTTCTCATCATCCCATCCTCCAAATGTTGGAGCACCGAGAACTTGATCCTTAGGTCTCTTCTCTCTGTCTGTACTCATCACCCTTATACTCAATCCTTGGGTGATTTAATCAAATTTCACAGTTTTTCAATACCATTTCAATATCAATTAATGCAGCATTAATATTTTATTCCATAATGCTCCCCAAACTCCGGGCTCATCTTTCTAACTGCCTCCTGTTTGGTGGGTTTATCACCTGACATATCCAACACTGAACTCTAAAATTTTCTAATAAATTGCAGGCTTAACAATTACTCATCAAGGCTTAACATGTACAGTCTTCCTAGACTCTCTTCCACTTCCCACATCTAGTTCCTCATTGAGTCCTGGCTCTAGTCCTAAAAATTATCCAGGATCCACTTTTTTTTTAAGGCTTTATTTTTCTCTTTCGTGGTGCTGGGGATGGACCCCAGGGCCTCACACATGCTAGGCAAGTGCTTTACCACTGAGCTCCACCCTCAGCCCCCAAGGTTTCTTTCTTTTTTTTTTTAGATTAATTTATTTAAATGCATTTCAAGTCATAGTACATATATAGAGCTCAATTTTTCCATTTCTCTGGTTGCAAACCAGATAGAGTCACACCATTTGTGTCTTCATACATGCACCAAGGGTAGTGATGATGATCTCAATCAACCATCTTTAATATACCCATTCCCCTTTCCCTCCCCCTACCTCCCTCCTGCCGCATCCAGAGTTCCTCCATTTCTCATACGTTCCCCTTTCCTACCCCCTTTATGTATCAGCATCCACTAATCAGAGAGAACATTCAGTATTTGGTTTTTCAGGATTGGCTTACTTCACTTAGCGTAATGTTCTCCAATTCCATCCATTTACCTGCAAATTGCATAATTTTATTCTCTTTTATTGCTGAATAATATTCCATTGGGTATATGTACCACAGTTTCTTTATCCATTCATCTATTGAAGGGCATCTGGGTTGCTTCCACAGTTTTGCAATTGTGAATTGTGCTGCTGTAAACATTGAAGTGGCTGCTTTACTGTAGTGTGCTGTTTTTAAGTCTTTAGGGTATAGGCCACGGAGTGGGATAGCTGGATCAAATGGTGGTTCCATTCCAAGTTTTTTAGGAAATCTCCATACTGCTTTCCAGATTGGTTTCACCAGTTTGCAATCCCACCAGCAATATATGAGTGTACCTTTTTCACCACATCCTCGCCAGCACTTATTGTTGCTGGTATTTTGGATAGCTGCCATTCTGAGTGGGGTGAGATGAAATCTGAGGGTAGTTTTGATTTGCATTTCTCTAATGGCTAAAGACGTTGAACATTTCTTCATATATATGTTTATTGATTGTATATCTTCTTCTGAGAGGTTTCTATTCAGCTCCTTAGCCCATTTGATTGGGTTGTTTG
This sequence comes from Geosciurus inauris, assembly GCA_004024805.1. Taxonomy (NCBI): domain Eukaryota; kingdom Metazoa; phylum Chordata; class Mammalia; order Rodentia; family Sciuridae; genus Geosciurus; species Geosciurus inauris. The sequence continues at coordinate 19,797 of PVHX01004672.1, forward strand.
TTCTTTTGGTGTTAAGTTTTTTGAGTTCTTTATATATCCTGGAATAAGTGCTCTATCTGATGTGCATGTGGCAAAAAGCCCCCAAGATTTCTTACACCTCCACTGCTTTCACTCTCAGAGTCACTCATCTGCCTGGATCATCACAGCAGCCTTTGGGTATCACCCTGCTTCTGCCCTTTGCTTCCTGTGGTCTATTTACAAGGCAACTGCTGGAGGGATTCTGTTAAAATGTAACCAATCATGTCACTTCCGAGCTTAAAACTTAATGCTGGCTTCCTAATTCAAACAGATACAAAGGCAAATCCCTCCCAGAGTTGGACAAGACTTTCTGTGATCCCTTGCCCTGACATTCTCCCTTTCCTCTCTGGCTCCACCTACTCCCCCTCTCTTCCATCCACAGCACTCTGGGGATGCCTCGCTTTTTTTTTACACAAGCCGGGTAGATATGCTCCAGGCCCTGAGCCTTCTTATTTCCTGTCTGGAAGAATCTTGCCCTGGATCAATCACTTCCTTCCTTTCTTCCTGTTTTTGTGACACATCACCTCCTTCCCAAGGCCTTCCTTGATTGCCAGTCCCATTTTTCATTGCATTCCTCTCCTCCTTACCATATGTAGTTTGTTACCTTTATACAAGTCACTACCACCTGAGTTACTACTGGATTTGTTAATCTGCTCATTGGCTTTTTCTTTTCAAATAGGAATGTAGCTTTCCCAAAGCCAGATGCTTCTGTTTGTAGCTGTATCTCAAGTACTAGGATGATGCTTGATACTTGATAGGTGCTCAGCAAATATCTGTGGAATAAGTGTTTTCAAGATAAATGCAATAGATTTAAAAAGAGAGAGAGAGAACAAAGGACTGTAAAACACTAGAAATATGACATGTTTTGGCACTAGGGATTGAACCCTGGGCACTTTACCACTGAGCTACATCCCCAGTTTTTTTAATTTTTAATTTTGTGACAGGGTCTCTCTAAGTTGCTGAGACTAACCTCAAGCTTGTTATCCTCCTGCCTCAGCCTCCTCATTCCTGGAATTACAGGTGGCCACCAACATAATCATCTAGAAATATGATTAAGAAGATATATATTTCTTCTCTCAATATAAAATAGCATTTAATTATTTTCACACTATTTAAAAGGAACTTCCTTACAAATAGGGTAAAGAAACTTGGAAAATAGTGTTGTGTTTAGTGATGAATAAGCATTGTCTTAAAAAATCAATAAAATTGGAGTTAATTTTTCATGGAGCAAGGTTAAGCTGATTATCAATTTTTTAAAGTCACACACTTAAAGATTTTTTTTTCTATGAACAGTACTTCTACCTTATTGAAAAGCGATTAGTTCAGTAGATTGAGTCTCCTAGGAGGAGGAGCTTTTGGCACCATCTGGAAACTTGTTGGAAGTGCAAATGATCGGATTCCATCCCAAAGTTCAGTGCAGTGGTGCAAGCCTGTAATCCCACCACTTTGGGAGGCTGAGACAGGAGGATCATGAATTCAAAGCCAGCCTCAGCAACGGCGAAGTGCTAAGCAACTCAGTGAGACCCTGTCTCTACATAAAACACAAAATAGGGCTGGGGATGTGGCTCAGTGGTCGAGTTCCCCTGAGTTCAATCTCCAGTACAAAAAAAAAAAAAAAAAAGATTCCATCCCAATGTGCTGGGACAGAAACTCTGGGGTTTTCTCATTTGCGTTTCTGGAAAACACACATTCTTCTTCATCATCATCACCATCATTTCTGCAGACAAGACTCACTGCCCATTATACTTTGTCAATATCTGTTGTCTTCTGTTCTTTGTGCAAAGTAACACTTTCCCCATTTTACAACACCAAACAAAATTCTTGAAAACCCTCTCTTAAACTCCCTTTCTCTCTAGTTACTGCTCCATTTCTCACCTTCCTTTGACAGCAGAACTCAAAATAATTCTATTAAAACAACCTTTGTTTTTGTTTTGAACCCACTAAATCAAGCTTTTCCTGGTAACACTCTGCTAAAACTGCTCTTGCCAAGGTCACTTGACTTGGCTCAGTCCAAGGACCGATGTTCACTCCTCACCTTACTTGACCTGTCAGGACCACCTGACGGCTTATCACAGTTCCTTCCTCAAAATACTTTCTTTGCCTGACTTCAAGTTTTCACCTTTTCTTAATTTTCCAACTCAGTCTCCTTTGCTAGGATCTTTTCATATATTCAAGTTTTAAACATGTCCCTATTTTATCTATGCCCATTCCTACATGATTTTTACCTAGTACTAAGGCTTTAAATACCAACTATATGACAAAGATGCCCACATTTTTTTGTCTATAGTCTTCCTGGTACACTAAATTCTAACATCCAGATCTACAGCCACATGCCTACTCACCAAATCTATGTTGATGACTACTAGGTGTGCTGAATGAACATGTCCAAACATGCCATGCCAGACCTTCCTCTTTGTAGTTTTACCTACTTTCGTCAATGTAACCTCCTCTCTTCATTGCATAGACCCAGCACCTTGAATTGTCTTGGGTTTCTTTTTCTCTCTTGTACCACCTCCAAGCTGACATCACACCCTCTTGGCTGTACCTTCGAATTGCATGTAATTTGACCATGTAACATCCCCTCTACTGCCACTGTTAGGTGGGTTAGTTAGCCATGAACAGGTGAGCAGGGAGAAAGGACAAGGAAGGACAGACATTAGGCCAATGCACCAAGATAAATCCAAGAGTGATAAAACTGAAACAGTGGGAAATCTTATCTAAACAGGTAACATTTGGGAAGGAGAGCTGGAATGTCCCACCTTCCCCAAGCTGTAGAACATTATAATCCCTTCAGCAAATTATTACTTAAAGTGCTGGGGACCCTAACTGAAACAGATAAGCATCAGAGAAGTGGGGTCTAGTACATCAAGACTGCCCTCCCCCCCAGCTATAGTTAGTTATAACCCTTCAAGGGGCACTACAATTTCCAGAAAAATGTCATCATCATCTCTTGTAAACTAATTACTGGAATTTTTCCTTATTTCCAATACTATGCCACAACTGCCCAACCACTGTCAATCAGAATATTGAGAATCTTACAAAGAAAGCTTGCTGAGTACTATCCAAAGGGTGAGAAGCCAATTAGGGGGACAGGGAAATTGAGGCAAGACAAAGGGACTCAATTTGCTTAAAAACTCTAAACCTGAGGGTACCATACTGTCCTTTCTTTCAGGTGGTCTCTGTAGGAAAATGAGGGTCAGGACACTGAGATCTGAAGCAACACTTTATTAGTGGCGCTATGGCCCAGAGGGATAATTCCCAAAGTCTGAGTGCTGAACACAGCAGGGCTTTTACTTTTATGTATAAGCTAATTTTGGGTATGTCAGAGCAAGGGAGTTGAAACAATTCCATTGGAGGGTGCAATCTATGTTCCTTACATGGATAAATGCTTTTCAATAGCCTAGGGACTCTTAGCTCATACAACTTAGGGACTTTTACACCACATAGTCTAAAGGGGGATTGTTCTGTCCACATTGCTTTGTTTCCTGCTTCTGCTACTGTAGTTATTTGTAAGGTACCTGTTAGCCCCTGCAAGCCTCTATGGTTAAATATCAGTATACAGAACTGCTTTGTGTCAGTGTGCAAAACCATAGCACATCAACTCTTAAACTGCTAAAGTTCCCACTTTGCTCTGCCACACCTGTGCTGCATGCTACCCTCACTTCTCATTCTATCAAACTTTTGCTTACTACTCTGTTTTTCACTTGAATTCTTTCTAGTAGAGTCATAAGAACCAGAACCCAAGGGTTGTCCCAGCTCAGCCTGGCTCTTTAACACCACCACTTTGGTCCAAAGTAGCATCACTTCTGGCCTGGGGGAGGTTGAAGCCTCCTGATTGGTCCTCTCTTGTCTCTTGTCTCATAGAGTTCATTCTCACCCCAGCTCTGGACTGGTACTGCTGCCCATTGTTCCCGCACTCAAATCCTTCAAGAGATTTCCCCTTTAACTCAGAGTGCCAGACAAAGCCCTCACAATGATTTTACAAGATCTTCCTGATCAGCTCTCAATTGTCTCTTTGATCCAAATCCCCGCTCACTCCTATTCAGTTGCCACATTTTCTTAAACACCTAGGCATGTGTCTAACTCAGGCACCTAGCTCTGCACTAGACTTTCCCTCAGGGTATCCACTGGCTCCTTTCCTCACATCCTCTAAGTCACCCTCCAGGGTCATGATTCTGCTGATACCTCATCTAAAATTTTAATTCTCTCCGCTGTAGTTTCATTCTCCTTTTCATTTTTTTTCTTGTGTATCCTGATAATATAGCACTATATTACATATGGTCTATTGTATTATTTATTGTCTTTCTTACACTGTAGAACCTATATTTCATGAAGGTAGAAGTTATGTGTTTCTTTTGCTTCCCTCTAGCATTGATAGCAGTACCTGGCACATGGTAAGCATTTCATATGTACTTACTAAAAATAAAAAAAAAGAGCTCTTATAGTCAAAAAAGTATTTGTATTCATCTATTGGCCTAAGGGATAAGATAACTCTCATGCATTTTTCATAGGGAAGAATTTAGGTACTTTCGTTACAACTTTATTAAAATCTATTCCTACCACTTGATAGTTACCAACATGAGGACAGGAACTGGGTCTGTTCTGCTCACACTGTAATGCCCAGACTCACAAGACCACCAGAGACCACCAGGAGTCCGATTCCGATGTAATCACAAAAGGGTCTTTAATTTAAGCTCGAGCAGGGTCCGCACACTTTCGCCGATGCAGCGGGTAGGGAGGTGCGACCCCGAGTCTAGGGGAGCAGGGATTTTATGGGGTACAATTACAAGCAGGGGAGTACATGCCTTGGCATTACATGATTGTATAAGGGAAAGCACGTGCAGGGGGACAGTGGTCTTATCACTATAGGATTGGGTAAGGGTGAGTGTTGTCAGTATGAGGTCAGTTGACCTTTAGGCTGATAGGTTTGGCTATGGTGGGCCCAATGTTTAATTTCCTGATTGGTTGGCCCAGATTGTGAACCGACTCATTGGTGCCAGAGCAGTGTGCCGTTAAGTGTGTTTCAGGAACTGGGCGGGAGCTACTGGGTTGGGGACAAAGGCCCAGAATTGCAAAATGGCGCAGGTCTTGTCCTCTCAACACTTGTCCAAGGCCAGCACTAGGTGAAGAAACCAAAGCACTTGTTTGGGACATGGAATTTAATTGAGGTGAGTGGTAGGGGGTGGAGGATAGAGAAATCCAAAGGGCAATATAAATAAAATATTTTAATGAAATACTTCTAAAAAGTCAAAATTAATGCAAATATCTTGATGAACCACATATCAAAATTTTAAATAAAGATATCAGTATTAGAGCTTTTCCTTTATCTCAGTTTCCAATATGGCTCTACTTGGTACTGATTGTATCTCTGGGCACCTGGGGACCATTTGTTGAATGAAGGAAGGGTACCAAAGATGTGGTGGGGTAAAGGAACCCTATTTGTTTTGCTTCGTCTTGAAGGATTAGAGCAGCCATTTTTTCCTATGGATCAAGCACCTATCAAAGTGCTTTATACATATAATCATCTGTTTAAACCTTGGGAAAATCTTATAAACAGTTTTCAGCATTTCCATTTTACAGATGCAGAAATTGAGGTCTAGAGGATAAACAACTCATATGTATTTATAGGCTAGTAGGCATCAGAGCTGGTCTTGTCCGTGGCTTTGTCTGATCTTGTATGGATAGGAAGGAAATATGATGGGTCTGCAAGGCACCAGGAGACATTCCAGAAAAAAGGAATCGGAGCAAATTCCTTTTACTATTACAGAGCAAGTTCACACGGACATCAAAATAAATCATGAAAACATAGGAGAAAACAGATGTTACCATCCAAACACTAGGCTGGAGAAACTAATGTGGAATTATTTTATGAAGCATGTTAAACATATGGAACAAGTTACAAAGCTGGGTGATTATAGGTCTTTTTTTATCATTGGCTTCAAGAATCAGGGTGTAGTATAGGAGAAAGGAAAATGAAGGGAAGTGCTCTGTAGTAGCAGACAGAGGTCACTGATAGTTTTCTTATTATTATAAACCTTAGACCACCTTTTCCAAGGATAATTTATTCATGGTATCCTTCTGGGAATGCCAGTGGCCAAGGATACTCCAGATAGCTTTGCATATAAATGTTGGATTCACTTGCTAGAGACCACAGGTGGAGATCACTTGCTAGAGATTATTTGCAAGTCTATTCATAGCAAATGCCATTGACCTTAGCCACACTAATTTGGAATTTATGCTACAGAGATTCTGTTGAGGTTTATTATCTGCTGGAAGACTTACCACTCAAAGTGTGTAAGCAACTTTTTAGGGAAAAAACATTAACTTGTTTAATTAAATATAATCTCTATATCCTCTCTAGGATCATGATGTTTCCTTGCTTTGTGTGGAATAGTGAAATTTTATTGCATTTCATGAATGCTGGTGATAATATCTGTAAATATCTTTTGGAAGCATATTAAGGATCAGCAAATGAGACAGGGCTTTCCTATCTGAAGTATATATTTTAAAACAAATTGCAGACAATTTGAGGAGAAAGGTTTGAAATGCAGACCCATATGCAAAAAAAAAAAAAAAAAAAAAAATCTCTCTGCCATCCCCAAAATTTTTCAGAAGAATTTTCACTATGGACCCTGAAGCATACTGAAAGAAAGAGGATAGGGGGAGGAGAGAGGAGAGAGACAGAAAAAATAGCAAAGGAAAAATAAATATGAAGGATCCATCCTTATCTCTGAATGAAAGTTTGTATTCTAACCTGACCCAAGATAGGTTGAAGAAGTCAGATTTTCTTAACTTCCCTTTAACAAGTTCACTAATTTCGGGGACCCCATGAAGTCTCAGAGGAGACTTACACTCCCTTCCTTATAGGACCTCCTGAGTGCTTATTCTCAGCAACTGTTTGCTCCATGTGATCTTGAGAAGTGGAAACTCAGCTCTTGCTGACTCTTGTTGTATGCTCAGAATGATCCCTGTATTAAGTCACTAAACGTTCCAGTGGAAATAAAGGAGACATTTTAAAGCAGTGACTTTAAAAGAGAATAGATCCAAAGTGCCATTTTGCAATGCAAGGTGTTAAAGAATTTGGTATCTCTCAACAGACAGATAGGAGCCAGAAAAGGCTGGGGCAAAGCTTCTCTGATATTTCTCCAGTTACGAATATGGCTCTATTAGAAAGCACTGTGGTACTGTTAGGCAACATCACAATGAATTAGAGTCTAAAGTTAGTTTTAAAGAGGTCTGAAGATATGTGCATGGCAAACTTACTAAAGTTACTCTACTCTAAATTATTCATGTGACCTTGGCCAGGACATGTCATTTTTCTGGGCTTGGTATCTGGTTTTGTTTTTTTCTCTATAATTCTTTTCTTCCTTCTATATAATACAAAATTAATTAGCTTGTAGGTATGATTCCATTTATTTATTCACTGAACAAGTAAATGTGTACTGATCATCTACTTTTGTGCCAGGCTATGGATCAGATGCCAATAATTCAGTGTCAAACAAGACCAGACTGGCCTTGGAGTTTAAAGTCTAGTGAGAAAAGAGATATGTAAATCAAAAAGCCATAAAAACAAAAGAAAAATTATAAATATAATAATTCCAAAGGGGAGAAATGCTTTGAGCTATGTAAGCATTTCAAAGGGGGAATTGAACTAGTTTACCATGGGTATTGTACTTTGTGCAAGGGATAATTTGGAAAAAATAAAAAATTTATGACCACATTTTTTTTTCCACTCAAAAGTTGTTTTATTGAGTTGCATGGGGAAAATGTTATGTTCTTATTTCATGATAGGGAGAAAAAGATTTTTGTAGGAGCTTATATTAGAACTTCTTGTGGGTAGAAACACAGTTTTGTTAGGAAAAGCTAATCTTTAAAGGCTCGAGTATGGGTGAAACTCTTCTTGTGAGAGAAAAAATGGACATTTGTGCGTGGAAGGTTTTGGATTTGGAGGACAGTATGTAGGGAATGGGCAAAGTGGCAGATGGAGAAGCAGTGTCACCTGTGTCCCATTAAGATTCCTCAAATCTAAACCTAGAAAACTCCCACAAATCAAGGCTTAAAGGTTGGGGGATGAGGGTATATGAATTATTACAATAATATATTGGATTTAAGGTTCAGTTCAATAAAATTTCTGTGGGGCAATTGGGTCCAGCAAATACTTGAGTTATACTACAGTTTAAATTCTATGCTACATTAAGTAGAAGACTGCTGAGGAGAAAATTGGTCTTGCTTTTTCAGCAACTAAAATGGTACCCAGTGTGTCTGATGATTCTTCAAATGCTCTTATTCTCTCCTGGATGTGGCCTTCAGTGCCACTTACAACAATAGCATCTTCTCTTGTGTGCATACTTCTTTCCACAGCCACTGTGGTAATAGATGGATAAATGAATCCCCAGCTGATCCTCAGGCAGACACTTTAAGAGGCATGGATGTACTTTTCACAGAGCCCCCAGGAAGAACAAGTCCCAGTTTCCCACAGCCAGTGCCTTTGAAAATTAGCTTTTCCCTCTTCCTTGATTCTTCTCATTCCCTTTCTCCTGCTCCTTGAAATGACTACTCAAACTAAGTACCTATATTCAAGTTCTCATCTCAGATGTGCTTTTGGTTGGGGGTGGTGGGGAGAGCCAAAGGATGACAAATTCTAAGATCTGTGCTTATTTGAAAAGAAGCAATATGGATACACCTTTCTATCTTCTCATTGCAGAATTTTTTCAGTACTTTGGAATTCTTAAAGTCATGTCAAATGTCTTAACCTCAGTTCCCCTAAAAACTGAGATGAGGACAAGGCTGAAGTGCTGATGCTCTACTAGAGGAGAATACCAAGGTGACTGGCATAAGGCAAATGAAGTCGAGAAAAGAAGGAAGCAAATGCAAGGCTTTGTCTTACCTTGCTGACTGTGGCTTCACAAAGAGACATGGCCATTTCATCAGCTATGCCTCTACTTTGCCCATGTGGCACTGTTGGCACAGATTTCTGTGCCCAAACAGTCCACCTGGGTGAAGAAGTGAGGCAACCTTTATTTACCCATTCTCTTTTGTCTTCTGTCTTCTACAGACCATAGTTTGCTCATGGAAGTTAACTCCCCATATTTAAGAATTTGTATCTCCTGGTCCCTTGGCAGCTTTGGGGTCACTAGATCCTATTTGATGTGATATGTTCTTCTAGAATCTATATTTGGAAATAGTGTGAGAAATCATGGATTCCAGAAATGTTGCTTGTTTGGCCTTTACTATCAAATAATGCTGCAGACCCACAGGTAGGTCTCAAGTCCAGTGGCAGAGATGCAGGAAGTTGCTGAGTATCTAGGAAATAGGTGGGACTAAAGAATATAGACAGGACCAGAAGATGTGTCTGATGCAACACAAATAAATATATCCAGACACAACAATCATAACAATATACAAGACATCCTCTAATCTCTGAATTATAGGAAAAGACATATGCATAAGCACATATAGAATAGAATATAAAATATGCTGAGCTTTGCAATGAGTGTATTTGCTGAGAACCAATTGAAAGTCTTAAAACAGAGCAATAAACATGTATTTTGAAGACCTAACTTAGCTACAGAAACCTACCTTTACATCCTTTTTTATGCCCTTGGATTAACCACTGGCAGTAAAATCATGCTTTTCTGGAAATTGACAGGATGATCTTCCCAAAATGCCAAGAACAAGATGCTCAAGAAGATATACCTTCCCAGAGGAGAAAAAATAGATCTCTGGATTTCAAAGAGCTACCCTCCAGGTTGCCTATAGAGTAAACAAAAGCGCATAGGACACAATAATGCAAGTGGAGAAGCTGAATCAATAAACTTGAAATCTAGAAAACCACAATGTGGATAATAGGCTTTTGGATAAACAAGCCTAAGAATTGCAAGTGCTCAATCTTATGATTTTCTTATAATCCTACATTTCCTACACACTATAGGAAGAGATCTATGTAGAAAAATGCTTGTATGCTAGAAATCAATAATAGAAGGTTCACAATTAAATTGTTAGATCAACATACTTTTTTTGTGGGGGGGTTGATACCAGGGATTGAACTCAGGGGTACTTGACCACTGAGCCACATCCCGAGCTCTATTTTGTGTTTTATGTAGAGATAGGGTCAGAAAGCTATATGTGACAAAATGTTAAAAGTATTCTGATTTTAAGAAAAAGACACAATTAACTTTGAGATGGAGTTTACAAATATCCATGAGTTCCAAATGGAGAGTGGAAGAATTCTTTGGGAGAGAGATGAAACTCTTTAACCAATAAAAACCCTTCCAAAAACTCTTCAGTTATGTGTTTGGCAACTCCAGAATGATCCAATCATTTCTGTGCTAATTGATTATGTTCTGATTGCAGATCATACATTTTAATTTATTGATGTAAGTCCAGAATAAACAAATGTAAAGAGTCTGTTTCACACAGACAGAGGTTGTCTCATGGAAATAAACCTCTATACCTATAGTAATAGATTGGTAGCTTCTGAGGTAAATCATATCTGCAGATATTTTTCAAAATCAGGAAATAATCTGGGCCCTGTGCACTTGCCTGTAATCACAGCTACTTTGGTGGCCGAGGCAGGAGGATCACATATTCAAGGCCAGCCCAGGGAACTTAGCTAGATCCTGTCTAGAAATAAATTTAAGGGCTAGGGATGTAGCTCAGGGGTAGAGTGGTTTTTGGTTCAATCTCTAGTACCAAAAAGAAAAAAGAAAAAAATCAGGAAATATAGCACAAAATTTCATTCTTTTGGATAATTTGAGATCTGTCCATACTAGGCACCCAATTCTTCAAGGAAACCATTGGCTGGAGGTGAGTGGCCAGTGAACCCTTAATATATTACTTTCTAATTACCTTATTCTCACCACTGTTCTATATTGAATTAAGTCCTTTCAATCACTCATCTCTTACAGCAATGACTTTTGTGACTGTTCTTCTACCTAAACAACCATCTTCATTAAAATTACTCTAGAGAGTTGTCACCCAACCCTTCATCTTTTAACATTCTGTTAGTGTTTGTTAGCTTTGGTTCCACCATACTTGGTGGTTTTATTTGGCTTCCATTATGTGTTCCTTATTTCTGGCCATGTCTCCAACTCAATCTCTGACACAAGCTCCATATTATGGTGTTTTGCCTGTGCTTTCTTGGGACATTTCCTACCCACTCCAATTTGGGATTTGGCTTCCCTTTGCTTTCTGGTTAGTGAAAGCTAACTCTAATCTCATAGTTCAAGGGACCTGATAATGTCTGAGGTCCATCTAAGTAATTGAATATGACAGGCTTCTTACTTTTATTGTGCCTTGGCTGATTGACTGCATGAATTGTTCCAACTTTCCATGCCAATGTAGAAAGTGAGTACCTTCCTATATTGACTCTGAGCTTGACCTTATATTTAACTTGGGCCAATGTGACCTTTACAAATCTACTCAAGAGGCTTTAAAATAGGTTTGTACATTTCCATTTCCTCTATTGCCTCTGATTGCCTTGAAATCATCCTCAAGCAAGGCTAAAGGCATGTTTGCTGAAGAATTATCAAAGACATGTGCAAGTAAGACACAAAGAGAAGAACTTAGCTGACTAAGCTGAGGCTATGTTGTACCAGCCTGAAGTCAACTCATCCCATATTAAAGAATACAGCCTAGATCATCAGTCACCTACCCAACATGGAATTTACTGCTTGAATGAGCACAGATGAGATCAGAATTATCATGCTTACACATCAAATGGTGAATAGTAATAAATACCTATAGTTTTAGGCACCTGAGTTTTAGAGTAGATATGTTATAGAGCAATGGCTAATTGCTACAGTTTCCCGATTAGTGAGATTTTGATTGTATTTATGATATATTTTTTCTCATGAGAAATGAGCTTATAAGAAGGAGCTTAAGTAGTTACACACTTAACAATGTGCCAAGAAAATATTCTTATTATATTTTGAAGTTGCCCAGAAGCAAAAACACCAGAAAATAATTGAAGAGTTGCTTTGGGATAGGTTGTTTTGATTTTGGAGAATATAAATATGTCTCATCTAAAAATTGAACATGTTCTGGGGACATTCAAACCCAATGTTTGTGTTGTAAGTGGCGTTCCAAGCCCATTTCCACATAGGTAAGAGGATCTTGGGCTGGCATGCAGAAAATATTTCCGACAAACCATTGCATTTACTGTTACTTTGAGGTCTCTATGCAGAAATGTGAGTGGAAATAAGTGCATTAGGGGACCTCAGAAGGTTTGGCAGTGCATTTTAGATGCTTATCTGAGCCACACAAGTTAGGAATCTGGGATGGAAATCTCCTAAGAATAACTATTCTCACGAAATTTCCAATCCCTCTTGTTTTTGGCAGAACTTAAAATTCCGTGGAAATGGCTCATGTCGCAAGACTTCTGTGTGGTGCTGGCCAGCACCAGGAAGGAGAGCAGCCCAGGAAAGAAAAACCAAACCAATGTGGCTGCATGTTTTCACGCCTTTGAAAAGGTTGGGGTTTGGCTCAAACCAGGAGAGAGCACTTGGGGTTTTTATTTTGTGCCAGCTTTTTCAAATACCATTCACCTGACTCATGGAGCTTTGAACATCAGGAGGAAACAAGGGAGTGAATAAATTCTGAATATTCTTGATGTTCAAACATACTTTGAATGTGACTCCTTGCTGGGAGAAAGAACATGATACTACTGGGACAAGATGTATTCATATGCCTCTCACTGGGAGTCAGAGGGGCAATGTGATGTGTTTGTCATCCATTTAGTATGTACTAGTGCAGGTGATACCAAGGTGTACAAGACATAGTTTTTCCCTTTAGATAGCTCACACAGCCTAGTAAGAGGGATCAAATTTTTGTGTTCTTTCCAAAATTCTGCTGGAATTCTAGAATCCAGTAAATACATATTTATCTGCCCTTTTCAGAATAACCTGGCCATTTCCCTCATCTCACTATTGTACATGCTGATTCCATTGCCTGGAATGTCCTACCACCTGTTGTTTGCTTGGCAAATTCCAATTTCTACCCCAAACCCAGCTTAGACCTCCACTTTAATCTTGCCAAACATAATTAATCACTCCTTCATCTTTGCTACCTCTCCACTTTGTACATATTTGTATTATTGTATGTAACATACAAAACTGTGTTCCCAGCACAGTGCCTAGGGCATTGTGGATGCTTGGTAACTGGAAATGGACTGCACAATACACCACTGTAAATTTTTTTTTTTCCTTTCTGTAACACCTGAGCCCTCAATCAACATAATCTCCCAACCTCAAAGTAATCAAACATTTGTCATACCCAGAGTGATTTTTGTCCCGGCAGCTTCCATGCACTTTCTGTGTCCTCCAGGTCACCCAGTCAGCCTTCTCCTGTGCAAATGTAAAAGGTCAACAAATGCTACTGGCTTAGTACTTTTCCACCAACTGGAGTGATTCTAGGGTGCTAATTTAAAGGGAGCTTAACTCCTATACTCCAGCACTGTTTATAGAACTCCGTTACTTAATGGCTAATATTAATGGTAATATTTGAAATTGAAGTACAGAAACTCTTTTCCATGAAGTTTTAACAAGATAAGTATAATCTAAATTTTGTTTACTTTTTCAGATTGCCAGTGCCTGGGTACTTCTTCAGATTACAGCATGAGATGGCACTAATGAAACAGAAGTCCAGGGTTCACATCTGTCTGGTCCAATTAACATGACTGTTTTTCATATTCCCTTTTCATTCTCTTCAATCTCAGCCAAGTCTCCTACAAATTACTGCACTTGAGCAAAGGGGTGTCCAGAAAAAGGAGTGCAAGAAGGGATTGGTGAAAATTCCCTTTTATTTCTGCAAAATCTAGCTGACAGTTTATATGTTGTTGCTGTGTGTGTGTGTATGTGATTTTTTTTATGTGCATAAAACCAAGTATTTGTCTACCTATCTAACCATCTCTTGTACAATTTGAAAAGCATTCATTGTTTCAGTCAGATGGAAGGATTATGTTACTTGAACACTCGTATTTAATGTATATTATCACATTTATTACCATATCAAAACCAGATGTCTAAAATTTGGGCTAGAAATTCCATAATACAGATTGTATTACCTCAGGGTCACCCTACCACCTAATGCTCACTGCTCAGCTGCATTTTGTTAGGCTTTAATAGGGCAATAATGTGTTTCCACAAGTCTTAGTCTGGTATTAGATGACATGAGGGCTAATTTTGGTGAGTTGAGCAGACTGGTAGGGGGTTATACAAACCAGAGCAATTTGCTTTCCCAACAATAAGAAAATATGTTAAGAACTATTGCTAATGATTAGAATCTCTTTCTCTCTCTTTTGCTGACTTTTGCTGTCTTTCTCACCTTTTCTCCCTTCTCTCTCCCTTTCATTCTTTATGTTTCACTTCTTTATTTAAGTTTCTTACTATTTTTACTGTATCCAATATCCCTCAACCTTCCTCCAGAAGCAAAATCTACCTTCAATTACCATTTTTAGAAATTTCAGCCAAGGCTCCTTGAAACCTCCCTCTTATTTGCCTTTCTTACATCGCTTCTGTATTGATAAAATGAAAATAAGCAAGTTCAGAAAGTTGGTAATATTTCTGGTTTTAAAAATTGTAACCAATGCAATTTAGATAACGTGAAGAAAAAAAAAAAAAGAAATAAAAGCCTATGTGGAATGTAGCCAATGATTCATCTGTTTGCATTAATAGGTTCCAGCAAGGGTACTACAGGCACAGAAAGTCTGTTTGCCACTGCACTTAGCAAGCACATGAGCTTAAAAATAAACTTTGACAATGTAGCTCTCTTTGTCCTTTCAGGAATGGAAAGCATTATGTACTTCAAAGCACACTAAGCCTGATTTGAAAATATAGTTGGGATTTTGTTACTGTGGCAATTGGGAGGCTCTTCAGATTGCACACAGCACATGGATGCTCTGTGTGTGTAAATAGTACTTGAGTCACAAACTAGTGAGAATAAATGAGCTGGCAACTTTGATATGTTCATTCATAAGGAAGAAACTTCTGTCTTTTAAGCTCTCTGGTACAACTGGGACATGATTCCTCATTTTAATCAGGGAATTTCCTCCTGAACCAAACTGCAAAAACAGAGGATTTGAGGAGCACATTTCACTTGCATACAGCAGCGCTTATTCATTTTGAGTGTTTTTGGACAGGAAATCCATCTACAGGGTAATATTCACACAAAAAAGGAAACAGTATGGGACGATGGCTTGTTAGTACAAGTGACTCTGTTTTGGAAATTACGGACAAGAAACCTTGGAGGGAGAACGGCATTAAAGATCAAAAGCATGATGACTCCTGATGAAAACATCACCAAATGATGAACCCACGAACAAAAAGGAGCTTCTACTGTAAGTCTCTTTGCAATAACCAAGTATCTTTTTTGTTTTCAAATTTTCTAGAGTATGCTGGATAGATTCCCAAGCAAGAATTTGAGGTAGAGTCTTCATTATAGACAAGTCTATAATTAAACTCATTGGGTGGTTCCAACAGAGGATTAGTTACTGGAATTTTTTTCCATGACCTTGCAACACTGAAATAAATTGCATGTTAATTTGGGAATGTTTTTATATGATAGGCATGTTATATCAGGCTTTTATTGTGGGATATATTACTTCTGGCAATGGAAAATGATCAACATATGTATCTGTAAATTCCATTGCATTCCGATTCTGATGATTTAAACAACACTTACTTTGGTTTCATGCAGTGGTTAATCCTGTAATCAAGATGCTTATGTATAGACTCACACATATTATTTGTAATTTGGAGAGAATATTAGCTATTTCCTGAGTGAATATTATTTGCATAGCAGGGAAGAGATGATTTAGAATCTTGGCAATGGGGGAAGTGAAGATATGATAGCTCAAATTAAATCCTTGGTTTTGTTTTCTTTTTATGTTTTCATAGTTTTGTTTGAAAATTATTTAAATATCTCTACATAAATAAGAATTTTCACCTCGTAGGAATATTGTTGTGAATCAAGCTGGTCAAAACAATAGCCCTATGTAAATATTAAATACAGCAAAGCCCATTGTTAGTATTTGACATATATTACATACTTATTTTTTGAACGTGGAATAAATTCTGGTGTTGGATAATAGAAAAAAATATCAGGATTGTACAGTCATCATTTTATATCAGGATTTTATTTTTTGAACTTATTCATGAGTGTGATTGAATTGTGTGTAAAAAAGAATTATGTCATAAAGGGGTTACATTGTATCGCTTCTTCTATAAGGAATTTCTTTAAAAATTAAATTTCCAAGTAATTGCTATTCTTGATTGTTTTTCTTTTGAGATGCAAAAGAGTTTGTCACACTTACTGATTATTTGAAAAAGTGTCACAGAGCTTTTGGAGCAACTTAGTACCCAAACCAATTAGGTATCAACCTGTCACCGGTTAGTTCAGAAGGTCTTGGTAACGCTAGTTTGTGGCACTAGAGTTTCAAATGAACACTTTTGGAGCTCTCTTTTCTGAGGGTTGGTAGGTAAGCCAAGACACTGGCCAAGTCCTCCATAGGGAGGTCATCTTTCACTTATAAGGGTCATGAAAATAAACTGAGAGGAGGAAAAGATTCTTGGAGTCCAACTGAATGTTTCCAGAGTGGCAAAGGAAAGGAATCTAGTGGGAGAGACTTGGAGAGATTAGGGAAACTCATCAGTTATCCTCTCTCCATCTTTATGAGGCCAATACTAGAATACTATTCTAGTATTCTGAGGCTTTCCAGGCTTGGCATTGACATGGCTCAACTGGACTCATTTCCCTCTTCTTCCATGAGAAGGAAATAAGAATGCTGTACATGTGATTGTTTTGCACCTGATTAGAAATGATGGTGGGATCCTTTGGGTAGGAGCCCAGGAAAGCTGTAGCTAAGCAACAGTTATCATGAATATAAAATGCTTTTGGATAATTACATGTAACTTTTGGATGAGTTTAAATTATATCACATGTAACATCATATATAAAAATGTATATGCTTAAATTATCCCTTTAATAGTATGATTTCATCTTCTACTTAAAGGTATATCTTACAGGTAATTTCTCCAGGCAGATCTATCAGAATATAATTCTACTTAGAATAAGACAGTTTGTAAGAATTGCCTCAAAATTCTTTTAATACTTAGGAGATTGGTTGATATCATCTGCATAAATACTTTTTCAGGCTAAAATCATCTGGATTTATTATGCAGAATTCTGGGAGCTCAATCAAGGAATGATGCAATATTTGATTTGAGATGTCCTAAGGCTATTTTTTTCCTTAAGGAAAGGGAAGGCATTGATTACTATATGCTCAAGAAAGTCAAGTAAGTAATGTATGGTTGAACGATTATAATTTTGAGAATTATCTTCAAAAGGAAAATGTAGGTTTGGACAAACCCCACCCCCAGCAAGAAAAGAGCAGAATGTAATTACTGTTAACAAATGATACCTTGAATTTTTATGGCATGCTATAATTTTTCTAGTTAGTTATTTAATATCAAAAGATCTATAGCCAGAGCTCTCCGAAGATTTGTTGTACCAAGAGGAATGTGCTCCCCACTGCTGGTGGTAGATTGTAGATGAGAAGTTTCAGCAAAGAAGAAAAGCAAGTATTTTGAGTCAGACACATGTGTGTTGGAATTTCAGATCTGTCATTCATAGACTGTGACCTTTGCCAATTACCTAAATGCTAAGCCTCTGGATCCTCATATATAAATGTGTTAACAAGTTTTCCTCTTGGAATTGTTATAAAGATTAAATGAGATTAATTTATGCCAACTGCCTGGGATATAGTCAGTATGTGATAAGATGGTTAAACTACTTGGGCTTTAGAAACCTTTCTAACTTTGAGGTCCTAATAATTGTAGTTATTGAACCTAATTCCTCAATTTACTAAATGCTATCCAAAGATGTGACTTGATAGAGATATCTGTTGTCTACTCACTGGACTCCTAAGCCAAGTTCAGTAAAAGAATGAGTAAGTTAACCAGAATGCACGAGTTGAAAGCAATCCGGAGGTTTTCATTTGTTTGTTTTAGATGGTTCAGGTGTATTAGGTGGTGAATATCTATTTTGTTGAGCATTCTAAAGTGTTTGATGATTAAGACAGTGGAAAAACTGGACTGGCCATTGCTAATGAATTTCCCCTTTCATCATTTGTATATAGCCTTTGTCTAATCATTTTAGGACACCCACCATAACCAGCAAAGTCATTCTCAGCAGAAGTGATTTTTTAAAAAGTTTAAGGGCTGACAATGTTCATCTTCAAAATGTTTCCTATGACATCTTTCTATGGTGCCTCCAAAAGTCAAAATTTTATGTGGATAGTATATTTTGATGATTTAATTTATTGTGTCCATTTGTTCCAAGCACACATGCAAAACACTTAAGAAGAACCATCATTCTTATGCTACAGCTCAATCTGGCTTAAGCAGTGTTTACACATCACAGATATGAAATAATCCATTTGTTATATTTCCTATCTGAAAAAAGTCACTGGTTTTGAGATCATGTCAGCAGTGGCTATTAAAATATTTTCTTCTGAGGCTGGGGTTGTAGCTCAATGGTAGAGCACTTGCCATGCATGTGTGAGGCACTGGGTTCGATCCTCAGCACCATATAAAAATAAATAAAATAAAGACATTGTGTCCATCTACAACTAAAAACTATTTAAAAATATTATCTTTCATCTGCATAGTGCCATTTTCTTTTAAAAACATTTCCACATATATTATTTCATTTGTTCTTACCCTTGAAATGGAGAGGACAGTTAACTATATTTGCAGCATGATCTGAATACTAAACTCAGAAATTAAACAGAATTGTCTAATGAAAACATTGGATTAGAAGAAATGAAACTTTGTTTGTAATATATAATGTATTTAATGGTTTCATGATCATCTCTGATTTTATCTGGAAACATCTGCTTCTTTCATGCATTAATAGGTGTCTTAAACTTGAGCACTAATTAACACTTATTTTGTATCGTGCCATTCACAGAGACTCAACCAATTAGGCACAAAGAAGATACAGTATAACTGGGTTCAGCCTCAGTCAGTTGTGCAGAAAATCCTGAGTGTCTAGAATTCTGTAGGTCTTCTCTTCTATCATGTCCCGAACACTTCAAAAGAGTGAAGGTGTTCATATGTATTTATTTAGCTTTTTTTAAACAATGTATTCAAAACCACACATGTGCTTTTGGCTATTTTCCCTGGCTGCTGGCATGACAGATTTGGATAACGGTAATGTGTGTGTGTGTGTGTGTGTGTGTGTGTGTGTGTGTGTTTTAAATCAACATTGACAGCATCAGCTCAAAGACTGATAGACAAGACTGATAGACTACCTCTTATGGGCATGGATTTCAAGACTTGTGGCATAATTATATATGATGATTTCAGTCTAGTAGTCTGTTGTATTTATGGCTACTTGGTCATACAAATCTGGGTATAAATGAAGGTTTTAACCTGCAGGAACTATAGTTTACAGGTGCTAGAGAAAATCAGAAAACTATAAAGCAGCGGAGGCTAAATATCTCGTGTAAGTTAACCACTAGGTGATTTAGAAATTAAATATGCTGATGTTTTCGTATCAGTTGTTTTGTATATGTAAGATTCTTTTAGCTAGGGTCCTAATTTTTTTTCCATTTAAAAGCTTAACATTAAACGTTTTGCATAAAGTGCTTTTGGTTGGTGGCATTTCAGAAAAAGGTGGACTTCAGGAGGAAACCATGGAAAAGAGAAAGGTCTTTTTTTTTTTTTTTAAATTTTTTTTTTAATTCTTTTTTTAGTTGTTGATGGACCTTTATTTTTTTATTTATTTATATGTGGTGCTGAGAATTGAACCCAGTGCCTCACGCATGCTAGGCAAGCGCTTTACCACCAAGCCACAACCCCAGCCCCAAAGAGAAAGGTCTTAAGTGCCTTTTAAACTTCCTGGGGTGAGGGCTGGGGTTGTGGCTCAGTGGTAGAGCGCTTGCCTGGCATGTGTGAGGCACTGGGTTCAATCCTCGGCACGACATAAAAATAAATAAAATAAAGGTCTTGTGTCCATCTACAACAACAACAACAACAACAACAAACTTCCTGGGATGAGTCAGAGAAATTCTGGCTCTGCATACAGACTGGCTCTGCCAACCTCAGACTGTATAGTTCTTGTTATGCCTTCCTCTTGTGAGAGACAGGAAGATTATATTTACTAAATGCAGTGAGCTAATAGAGGTGTGATTGCTGGTCACTAAATAGTGTGATGCCAAAGAATTTTGTTTTCATTGTGTCTTTTTTGCTCTTTTGAAACTCTAGTTAAGAGGTCACGGTGACGCCAGGCGCGGTGGCGCAAGCCTGTAATCTCAGCACTTAGGGAGGCTGAGACAGGAGAATCTTGAGTACAAAGCCAGCCTCAGCAACGGCGAGGCCCTAAGCAACTCAGTGAGACCCTGTCTCTACATAAAACACAAAATAGGGCTGGGGGTGTGGCTCAGTGGTCTAGTGCCCCAGAGTTCAATCCCTGGTACCAAAAAAAAAAAAAGAGGTCACGGTGAACTGAACAGTAATGTGTATAAGCAACCCAGTGACTATTCACACCTGGACATTTTAGAGGTCTGCAAAGTGCAAGTCTGAGCATTCTTTCTTCTTTCCCTTCATGTTTTTAAGATTTGTTTTATTTTTGAGAAAGTTACAGTTTCCCACTCCTTCAGGGTTAGATAGATTTTTATTTTTGTTATTATTTTGTGTGTGTATGTATGTGTGTATTTAAAATTCTTTTAAAATTTATAGCAAGTAAAATTCATTAATCTTTGTGTGTATGGTTCTGTAAGTTTTTATATGTAGAGTCTTGGAACCATGATCAAGATAGAGAACAGATTTTTCACTCCAAAATATTTCCTCATGATGCCCCTTTGGTCATAACCTCCTCCAGCCATAACCTCTGGGACCCCTTATCTGTTTTCTGTCTTTCCAGTCATGCATTTTCAGGAATGTCATATAAATGAAATCATATGGTTTGCAAACTTTTGAGTCTGGTTTCTTTCACTTGACAGAATGCATTCGTGATTCAACGTGTTGTGTGTATCAATAATGTGTTTTTATCACTGAGAAGTATTTTATTGTACTGAAATTTGTCAATTCAGTCACCAATGAAAAACATTAAGGCTGTTTCCAATTTTTGGTGACTGTGAACACTGATGTTCTAAATGTGATGTGCTCTAAGCACAGGTTTTTGTGTGAATGTAAGATTTCATTTTTTCTAGAGTTAATAAGTACCCAGGAGTGCAATTACAGATCAAATGGTAAATGTACGTTTAGTTTTATAAGAAACTGCCAAATCACTTTCCAGAATGGCTTTACTATTTTGCAAATGTCTGAGCGTTCTAGTTATTTATATCCTTGTCAACACTTGTTATTATTAAGGATTTTGTTTGTTTGTTATTTTTGCTTTGTTTTGATTTCATAGTCATTTCAAGAAGCAAGTAATTGTACCCCAGTATGATTTTTAGATGTTGAGTATCTTTCCTAGTGCTTATTAGGAATTTGAATATCTTCTTTTGTGAAATATCTGTTTAGATCTTTTGTCCATTTTTCCTGATTATTTGTTTTACTACTGTTAGCTTTGAGAGTTCTTTTTAAATTAAAGATACAGGATTTGTAAATTGCAGATACTTTATATAGATTTCCTTTTCATTCCTTAACCATCTTTTATAGAGAAAAAACAATTTAGTTTTGGTGAAGCAAAAGCAGTCTTTATCTCTTATGTACCATGTTGTTAGTGTTGAATTTTTTGCATAATCAAAGCTATGAAATTTTTCTTCCATGTTTCTTTTCCTTTTTAGAATATTTGTAATTTCACATTTTAGTTTTAGGTCCCCAAACCACTTCAGGTTCATTTTTGTATAAAATTAGGTATGAGTCAAGGAACATATGTGTTTTTCATATAAACATTCAATTGCTTCAATGTCTTTTGTTACAAAGACTGTAATTTATCCATAGAATTTTTCTTGCACTTACAATAAAAATTAATTTACAGTATTTTTAAAGTCTATTTATGGGCTCTCCATTTTGTCCTATTAATTTATGTGTCTATAATTTCACTAATTCATAGTTTTGATTAAAATAGCTTTAGTACAAGGCATGAAATTGGATATTATGAGACCTCTAAATTCTTTTTTTTAAATTTTTTTAAAGATTACTTGACTTCCTACACATATTTTAGAATCAAATTGACTGTATTTACAAAAATCTTGTTGGGGTATTAATTGGTATAAAAGTATTAAATCTATAAGTCAATTTGGGGAGAATTAACGTCTTATTAAATTTGTTTATTTAGCTCTTCTTTGATTTTTTTTCATCAGTATTTGGTGGTTTTCATCCTATAGAATCTGCATAGTTTTTGTTAGATTCATACCTAGTTATTTCATTTTTTTGAGGAGTTGTAAATGGTACTTTAAATACTTTTTTTGTTTCCAATGTCCATTGTCAGTGTACAAATACATGTTGCATACTTTTTTGTATATTGACATGTGCTGTGTGAATTTGCTAAGTTCACATCTTGGTTCTAGAAACTTCTTCTGGGAAATTATTTAGTTTTGAAATATAAAACATGTCACCTAAGAATAGAGGCAGTTTTATTTATTTTTTTCCAATGTGTGGCTTTTTATTTTACTTTGTTGGTGTGCTAGCCAGGGCTTTCAGTGCTATGTTGAATAGTACTGTTAAGAGTAAACACCTTCGCCTTATTCTTGATCTTAGTGGGAAAAGATCTCTAGTCTTCCTCATTAAATATGATGTTAGGCATGATGCAGTTTTTTTCTTTAGATATTCTTTATCAGGTTAAGGAAAAAATTCCCTTCTAGATCTAGTTTGCTAAGAGTTTATTATCAACAGATTTCATTTTTTTTCCTAAAACTTTTTCTGCATCTATTGAAAAAATCTTATGGTTTTGTTCCTACACTTTGCTTTTATGGGTAAATTATATTGATCAAATTTTAAATGTTAAACCAGCCTTACATTTCCAGAATTAACCTCATTTACTTTCATGACATTTTTTATACTGTTGGATTAAATTTATTAATATTTTTTGAGCATATACATACATACATGGGAGGTATTAATTTTCTTTTTTTGTACTGCCTTTCTAGTGCTTGGTGTTAGGATAATGTTGGCCTCAAAAATTCTTTTCAAAACTCTCATACTGTACTGATGGTAATAACATGTCATATTTAAATGAATAGAGGTAAATTAATCATCAGCTCTGGAAAAATACTGTTCCATCTAGAGGATAGTAATCTAGAAAACATATGATAAATAAAAGCAAGTGGAACACATAACCAACAAAATTCAATATACTTGCCTCGAAAATGGATCATGTAGCATATCAATAAAAATACAGTGTGAGTAGGAAACCACAGCCAGCCAGAAACAGTTTATTCTCACCTCCCTCTCATGAAGTTTGTTTATACAAAATTTTCCATACATTGATAAGGGTGAGTTCATTCAGTGTTTCAGCAACCATCCTTAACATAATGGTAAGTTTCAAAGAGATGGATTTTCCATGGCTGGTAGAAACTCAAATTCATCTCTCTATCCTGTTGATGATGCTGATGCAAGCTGTTTTGATAGTATTATGATACCAAAGAGCATCAGCTAAAGGCAGATAGCTTTAAATTCTGAAATCAGAGCAAGACAGGCTACGGCAGATTTTAACCCCCTTCCCTCAGGCACAATGTGGGAAGTTAAGATGGCATTTTCTAGTGGTTATGAAAGTAAACTTCGCAGTGGGATTGCTTAGTTTGAACTAGTAAGCTGGATGACCTTAGAGAACTCACTAAACTTTGGACAATTTGAACACAATTAGTGTAAACTTCCTTTCCAATTTCACTCTTATTTCTAGTGTCTCAGGCATGAAATATCTTTGGGGGGTGGAATTTGAGTCTCTAAAATATCTGTTCTATATTTGATTCTCTCATGTTCTGTCCTCAAATTACTCTTTGCCAAGAATAATTTTCTGCTATGGTGTTCTACATGCACTGGATAGTGAATTACTCTCTGTGGAATGGTTTCTGGTGCACTCTGTTCATATACTATGGAAACCAGTGATTCTAAACCATTTTTCACATAAGGTTTCAGCTGAGGGTTTCAGTTCAGACACTGAGCTGAACACGGTGGCACTCGCCTATAATCCCAGGGGCTCTGGAGACTGAGGCAGGAGGATTGTGAGTTCAAAGCCAACCTTACCGAAAGCAACTCAGTGAGACTCTGTCTCTAAATAAAATACAAAATAGGGCTGGGCATGTGGCTCAGTGGTCAAGTGCCCCTGAGTTCAATCCCCAGTACCCCAAAAAACAAAAACATAAACAATAAAATTCAGATGTGAACATAAACCATATATGCTCTGGTTTCTCTACATCTATTAGTGACTGGGATGGATAATTCATTTCTGGATGAGCCTATGGTTATTAAGTAGAATTTTTTTTTCTCTGTTAAAAATCCCAGGGGTGGAGACTTGTGTTCTCTGCACCATTTTGCCTAAGGAGCAATTCTTTATAATCACCATTCATTCTTTCTCAATTTACAATCCTTGAAGATTTGTCTTTGTTGGGATAGAGCTGAAACATTACCACAGTTATCTGATATACTTATGGATTGGTAAAAACTAGATGAGATTCAAGGAAGAATAAAATAAAAGCAAAGAAAAATAACTCTGAGCTGAAACCAGAATATTGAATAAGTATAAAAGTGAGGATTGCTTTGGAGGTGAATATCAGTACCAGGGCTGGGATCACTTGTTTGGTCTTTATCTCAATGGAAACTTCTCCATTAAGTGGAAACCTTGAAAAGAAGTGTTTTCAGATCAGTAATTCCTGAATGAATGCCTTTCTGGATGAAAGCAATCTCAGTTTAGCCCTCCAGGATCATGTGAGACTAAATATGAGTGTGCAACAAAAATTTACCAAATACTCAAGGAAATGTAGAGTCCACGACACAATAATGAATCAGACATTTTGCAATCAAAATATAATCAGTGAGGGTTGGGGATATAGCTCAGTTGGTGGAGTGCTTGCCTTGCATGCACAAGGCCCTGGGTTCCATCCACAGCACCACAAAAAAATATGTCATTGAAGCATAAAACTCAGTTAACAGGATCACAATGAAGAAAGGATGAATGAATTGAAAGTAAGTCTGAAGAAATTATTCAGAGCATGGAGCATAGGGAATTGAAGAGGTGAAAAATACAAGATTGAAAAGCACACACAAAGAAGACATAAGCAATCTTGAGCAAATGCATGAAACTGGAGCCTAACATTGCTTGATTTCAAAATGTGCTTCAAAAGTATAGTAATCAGAACAGTATGGTACAGGCATAAATACAGACAATAGACTAACAGAGCAGAGTAGAGAACCCAGAAATAAATCCATCCATTTATAATCACAATGGCAAAAGGGCCAATCTGTCAGTAATTGGGGCTGGAAAATCTGGAGAAGAATTCAATGAAATTCTCATCTTATACTATAAAAAAAATCAATTCAAAATGGATTCAAGATTTAAGGAAAGGCCTGGAAGAAAGCATAGGGAAAAAGCTCATGACCATGGCCTGGGCAATTATACATTTTTTAGAAATAAGAAACCAACAGTACAGGCAACAAAAGCAAAAATAAACAAAATATAACTAATATAAACAGCTCTGCACAGCAAAGGAAACAATGGAGTGAAGTAACAATGTAAGGAATGTGAGAAAATTTTTGCAAACTATTCATCCAATAAGGTGTTAATACCCAAAAACTAATTCAAAAACAAGAAAACAAATAACCCAATTAAAAAATACAAAATGCTCAAATAGACATTTGTTAAGAGAAGACACTCAAATGGACAACTGTATATTAAAAAAATGCTCAGCATCAGTAATCATTAGGGAAATGCAAATCAAAACCACAATGAGATTGCACACCATACCTGTCAGAATTATTATGAAAAGGACAAGTGGTAAGTAGTGCTGGTGAAAATGTGGAGAAAAAGGAACCTTGGTTTATTGCTGCTGAAAATTAGTAGAGCTGCTATGAAAATAGTAAGTGTTCAAAAATTTAAAAATTGTGCTACTACACGATCCAGCAATGCCATTACTGGGTATAAATCTAAAGGATTTGAAATCAGTGTATTGAAGACATCTGTATCCACATGTTTATTCAGCATTATCCATAAGAGATAAAGAACTCATCAATGGGTGAATAGATGAAAAAAATGTGAGATACATAAAGATAGATAATTCTGTCATTTGTGATAATGTAGGTAAAGCTGAAGGACATTATATTCAGTGAAACAAGCCAAGAAGGCACAGAAAGACAAATACTGAATGATTTCAGTTATATGTAAAATCTAAAAAAAAAAAATCAAATTCAGAGAAGCAGAAAGTAGAATGAGGTTACCAGGGGGTTGAGGTTGGGAAGGAGGCTTGGGGAGATATAAGCCAAAGGATATAAAGGATATAAAATTTCAGTTAGGAGGAGTAAGTTCAAAAGATGTATTGTGCATCATAGTGACTATGGTTACCAATAATT
Source organism: Geosciurus inauris (assembly GCA_004024805.1). Lineage (NCBI taxonomy): Eukaryota > Metazoa > Chordata > Mammalia > Rodentia > Sciuridae > Geosciurus > Geosciurus inauris. The sequence goes on from PVHX01004672.1 coordinate 46,325, forward strand.
TGCTGAAAGAGTAGATTTAAATAGTCTCATTACAAAAAAAAATAGAAACAAAGTAGATGAGATGATGCATATGTTAATTAGCTTGATTCCATCATTCCACAATGTATACACACACCAAAATACCATGTCGCTCACCATAAATATACACTGTTTTACTTGCCAATTTAAATAAATAAATACTGTCCAACAGATATAACATAAACTGCAAAAAAGGAACCTGTGAAATACAGCATGGAGAAGTGAGGCATAATTTTAAAAAAAAGAATACATATTAAGTGTTCAATTGGAGTTTCAGTTTGACAGAATGAGGAAAAGGCACTATTCAAATAAGTAGTGACTGAGAATTTTCCAGAAATAATGAATGTCATGTGACCACAGATACATAAAACATACATAAAACGAGCTAATAAAAAGAGCTATACCTTCAAATTTTATAGGAAAACTATAAAACATCAAAGACAAACAGAAGAGCTTAAAATTAGCCAGAGGGGGAAACAAATTACCTCCCAAAGAATTTTAATTAGAGCAATAACTAATTTATATGCAAATATTTGGGAAATCAGATTAAAAAAACATTTTGAGACCTATATTATCAAAGGTGTGGGGAAACAGATATTACTAAATTACTCATACAGTTAAAATTGGTGCCACCTTTTATGGAAAATAACTTTGAATGTCAATAAATATTATAGATGAAAACAATTTCTAACAATTCTACTTCTAGTTGATTTTACAGATATGCAGATGGATAAGTGGGCCTGGTGAAAAAATAGTGGTGAGTGTGTTGTTATGCAGCAACTCAGTATGAACTGCTAGAGAATGCCCTGAAGAAACCACAATGCAAACTCCTCATTGGTGTGCAACCTTAACAAGATTGAATGCACCAAAGGCAGAGGAATTTTTTTCCTTTTTAATTCTCCTTTGTACCAAGAAAAATGCTTGGTACATAGTGGACTCAAAACATGCTAGTTAAATGAATTTAATGAACACACTGAGAGGAAGGAAGCAGAGACTATTGTTAGAGGTGTGAGGTGGTGTTACCTTACTATTGTAGTGGTGTTTTTTTTCCTTTCCTTTTTTTTTTCAGGGCCCAGGACAGAACTCAGGGGCTTGTGCTAGGTAAGTGTTCTGCCACTGAGCTAAATCCCCAACCCCAGGTGTCCGGTGGATCAGAGTTTGAAGATGTCTCATGTTTATTAGGTCACTGGAAATAGGACTCCAGAATTGGAGGTAAAATTCAAAATTATCAGCTAACTGTAGATGTAGCTGAGACAGATGTGAGGAGGCATGTTGAGAAGAGGACTGAGGGATTATTGATCAGTACCAACTTGTAACGGACAGAAGGAAAAACAGTCGACCAGGAAGCTAAGAATGACGAGAGTCATGGTTGATACTCTAGGAGAAAATGGTTTTTGGAGTTAAAAGAGAGACATGTAAGAATGATCAATTGTATTCAATGTCATCACCATGTATAGATACGGTCTGAAAAGGGCTAAGATATATCCTTTGTATTTGGTAGGAAGAGACCAGGTTTAGTGGGGTACTGGCAGGAGAAGCATGGTTGGGATGTTGAGAAAATGTGAAGTGAGGTGATGGTAGGAAATTGACGAGGTGAAGCAAAAGGAGAGTGAAAAAATGGAAAGAGAACTGGCATTTTAATATTTGATTATAGTAAAACAGAGAGGAGAAGGAGAAGGAGGAAGAGGAGGAAGATGGGAGAGGAGAGAGAGAGAGAGAGAGAGAGAGAGGGAGGGAGGGAGAAAAGTGTAGGGAATTTTACATTTTAGTTGAAAGAAAATTCAGCTCAATTTTGATGGGGAGCCATAAAGTGAGAAAGGCTAAATTCATATAACAGAAGAAAAGATAATGGGTGGATTGAGCATGTGGACATACAGAGACAATGCAGTCTAGCTTTCTGAAACAAATGGCTTCATAAAGCACTGGCCAATAGAGAGCTGTAGAAATCACACTGTTTACTCTCAGTAGGACAAGACATGGGTACATTGGGGGTGGTGTTCCAGGTCTTGGAATAACATGTATAAATAGTAAGCTGATCACTTAAGACTCATGAAACACAGTTAAAAAATTAATTTAGTTTTTTTCTTCCACTGTCTTTTTAGAAATGCTTTGGATGGTAGGCCTTCCCTGATCTTGAATGCTTACTCTAGCATACCCTTATACCTCCTCAGGTAATAAATGGGCCTGGGATCCCAGGAAAAAGGAGAAGTGGGTTTGGCTACCTGCTATAAATTTATAATCTTTTGAATGGATGGAGCAGAAGGAACGAACATTTTAGACAGGGAAAAGAGCAAGAAAAGAAAAATATTGAGAACACAGATGGTCCTCTACTTACAATGGTTCAACTTAAGATTATTTTTGCTTTACCATGCTGTATAAGTAATATACATTTCATAAAAATTGTCCTTCAAATTTTGAATCTTGACCTTCTCTCAGGCTAGCAGCATGTGGTGTGATCCTTTCTTACAATGCTGGGCAGTAGTGAGAGCTACAGTTCTCAGTCTGCCACACAATCTAAGGGTAACCAATTAATACTCTACAGTGTCCTGTGTAGTATTCATTAAGTTACATGAGATATTCAACACTTTGCTATGAAACATAGTTTGTGTTAGATGATTTTGCTCTACTATAGGCTAATATAAGTGTTGGCAGCATGTTCAAGGTAGGTTAGTCTAGGTATGATGTTCATGGGTTAGATGCTTAGTTTGGATTTGGAATGTTCCCCAAAAGCTCATGAGTTAAAAACTCATTCCCCAGTGTGGTGCTATAAGGAGCTGGTAGAACCTTTAAGAAGGAGGGCCTTGTGAGAGGACATAGGTTATTGGAAGTATACCCTCAAAGAGGATAATGGGGTCCCAGCCTCTTCTTCACACTCTTTCACCTTTTAGTAATGAAATGAGCAGCTCTGCTCTGCCATGCACTTCCTCCATGATGTGCTGCCTTACCACAAGCCCAAAAAACCATGGGGTCAATGGATTATATAATGAAATGCCAAAACAAACCTTTTTTTCTTTATAAATTGATTATCTCAGGTATTTGTTACAGTAGTAGAAAGATATACAGCGTATTAAATGCATTATTGACTTAGCATGTTTTCAACTTAAAATGGATTTACCAGGACATGATTCAATTGTAAGTTAAGAAGCTTTTGTACTAGCTTTCATAGTGCACTTTAATTTTACTTTATAGCACATAGGATAATTACATAATTTAAGATATGGGATTTGTCTTTGTTAGGTTTTGGTTATACAGGTGCAAATGTTCAAAGGTCTGAATGAGAAAGAGCAGAAAAGAACACTCATCTGATATTTCTGCAATTCAGAAAAAACTCAAAGTAGTTCATGGTAATTACTGAAAAGCATGGCAGGCCAGTTTGAGAGCATTAGATGACACTGGGAGGGGTATGTCCAGTTCAACAGCAGGAAGTACAAGGGGCTCAAGCTGAGATTTAAATGGGCAAGAGCAGTCAAAACTCAGTGGTGAGCCCTTGAAATCAATAAAACTGGGCTCCCTTCTAGAATGAATTCATACTTTTACTTACTTCTTGCTGAACATGAAGCATTTCATTTATTTATTTAATGACTACCCATGGTGATCCTTAAATACATTGTTACTTTTAGAAGTGCAATTAAAAAAGAATTTAAAAGAATAGAATATGCTATAGGTATATGCTCTCTATATATAATATGTAGTATAATTATTAAAAATGGAAGAATATTGGGGATAGTACCTTCCAAACAAAAATTTAGAATGTCCTCAGTAATTATACAATGTTAATGTTGGTTTTCAAAGATTATTCTGTGGGTACTATGGATATAAAAATCAACAACCATAGTTTAATTTTATCAATCTCCTTGACTTGGAGAACTGGGATTTCTGATATGGAAAAAAATGGATACAGGTGAAATATAGAAATTAAGTAAAAATTATTTAGTTCAGAAATTGAATGGTAAATAACAGCATTAATTCTTCTCTAAGATATCTCATTAAATATATGAAAACATTCCAACATACGAAGAATTACAAAATCCAATAATGAAAATATCGTTTTGAATGGCTCTGCATAATTCCCAACCTCATCACAAACCTCTCTCTTTTACCCACTGTCTTCTAGCCACACAGGACTGAGCCCTTCCAGCTGTATGTGGATATACTCCCTATCACATTCTCTGGCTCTTTCCTATTTATTCTTAAATTTAGTTTAACTATCTTTCTTAAAGTCCTTCTGAGAACCTCTAGTTATTTTTTCCTTATCACATTAACTTGTGGATTTAAATATTTGATGGATTTCAGTTTGTTGCAATTATGATCCTGATCAAATTTTTAGATAACAGGAATCTTTTAAAAGTGGTTCCATGATCCTGAACCAATAATATGACCTAGTATTAGTCCTCAGAGTTTCTTAACTATCTGATACAGGTGGAGAACTCCTTATCCTAAATCCTTGAGACTAGAAGTCCTTTGAATTTTTGGAATAAATTAACTGGAGATTCAGATTTAGGAGTGACAGTTAAACTAGAATTGAAGAGTATGTAGGAAAGATCCAGAGAATATGAAAGGAAGAGTATATATACATAGCCGGAGAATGGATTAGCTCAGTCCTATGTAACTTGAAGACAGTGAGTAGAAATGAGAGAGGATCCTGTTGAGGTTGGGGATTATGTAGGGCCAATCATTCAAGACAATGTTTCTATGTTAATGAATTAGTCTTTCAATTCTAAATACAATGGGATCTCCTTAAAATATTTTATGCAGGGAAGGGACATTCTCAGATTTGTATTTTAAGTCTGGCTGGAACATACCCAGTGGATTAGAGGAGTCAAAAGCAGACACAGAAAGAGGGAGAAGGTTAGGGGCCATTGCAAGTGAAAGATGGAACTAGCTAGGTCAAGGAAGTATTATTGAACATAATTCTCTGTTGATGGGAAAAAAATATCATCTAGGATTTTGCCCTCTGGAGTAACATTAAAATTTGAAGTGTCCTAAGTATCTGATAAAATGAGCCCTCTTATCCTTACCCCACTGTTATGGGTAACTGGATGTGGCATAGTTTTCTGCAATAGACTCAAGACTCTATGTAATTTTTAATGAGATTATAAGGCGATTTATTTATTTAGAAACAGATTCTTGCTATATTGCTTAGGCTGACCTTGAACTCCTAAACTCTGATCTTCCAGCTTCAGTATTCCCAGTGGCTGGGAATACAGGCATGAGCCACAGTACCCAGCTTGGGAGACTCTTTGCATAGAGATTCTGCCTAATTTAGTGATGTAATTTGGCTTTTAGTCTTCTGCACAGGTAAAGTTACTTAAATTTACACCTTGTTTTTATCTTTTCTGAAGCAATTTGTAAGTCTTCAAAAAATGGGTTACAACAGAAACTGTTTCTTACTGAGTTCCATATGTAAAGAAAACAAACAAACTAAAAAACCTACTTTATGTAAGAAGGTGCTATTTTTCCCCTAACAACAGGACTTACATTTAATGTAGATGCCCAGGATAATGTCAGTTGTTCATGGTACCTCCCCATTAATTGCTTCATCTGTTCTAATCGATCAGTACCTATATGCTAATATTGTTAAATATTGAAAACTCATTCTGCTCACGAGTATCAAAGTCACATTTCCTGTTCTCATTTGGAACACATTTTAGTGGATTCATCTTCTATATGGCTGGGATCAGAGTCTGAGGACACACCATGGCCCACAACACTTTTCAGAGAGGTGAGGGAAGAGATGAATAGATCCACTATAGGTTGTCTTTTGCCTTCTCTGTTTTTCAATGTTTGATGGTTCTCTGTGTAGAACACTCCAACTGCATTGCTTCTTATGTATTTTTCTTGACACAATAGTTTTGTTTTGTTTTTACAGAGGTAATCGCAATTTTTTACCAAACTATATTTAGAAAAAAATATGTAAAAGAATTTTGTTCACCACTAGCTATCATAGTTCTATTGGCTCACATTCATGGTATTGTCATTTTCTCCCTTGTTTGAATGGGTATGAATGTTCTACCTTTTTTTTTTTTTTTTGTCAGCCTCTTGATATCTTGATAGTTACTATTCAGAAGTGTGATGTTCTGGATAGTTTCAAAGAGAGCATTTGTTAAGTATAGCTTTGTGCTGTGAACACTGTTAATAATGTTTGGGATCACATATATTGAATAAACATATCAAGTTCAGAAATATTATTAATAATCAAAGATAAAAGTCTGACTACAAAAGACCTTTTAATCTGCTTTTCTTGAATGGCTTGTAAATTGGTTAAAACCTAATAATGACACACACTTTCTTGTGGGGTTTATATACTGTTTCAGAAGTTAATTTCAAAAGAGGGATTTCAAAAACATTTTCAACACCAGTACCTTTAGAACTCAGTGGTTCTTCAGTGCAATTATTGAAAAGTGGTACTAATTTGGATGTGTGAATTCTAGAAAGCTTTCTTCATGCTATGTTTCTGCCATGTATTCTCAGACAAATCATTGGGATTAAAAAAGTCACCAATTAAAATGTCATATATAGGATATAACCTCTTAATTTCATTTCATAATTCTCTTAGCTGGCCTAAGTCTAATCTTCTAGTATAATCAAACACTTTTCAATGTTGTCAGGGAAACTTAATTCTTTCAATAATTTTAAATGATCCAATTAAAAAAAAATCACAGCACATGTATTTTCATTGATGAATGATAGTTGAATGTTGGATATTAAGAACATAATTTTTAACTTTACAGTAATTTTCATCTATCAATGGAAGTAAAATCTTGTTTGAGTTCATCATCATGTAAAATGCCTATGATTCTCAGTTTTAAAACTCAAAGATTTAAGAAATATGATTTGATTTTCCTAAGAGTGAACTTCTTTTTAATTTTATGTTCCCCTTTTCACCTGGTAAAAACTTAATCTTGGTCAATGTAATGGTTCCTATTAGGCACCAAATTGGTAACACATTACTTCTGATTATGCATATGAGGGTATTTCAGGAAGAAACTGGCATTGGAATCAGTGGACTGAGTAAGGCCACCTTCACCTTCAGCGAATCTGTTAAGAGCCAGGATAAAACAAAAGAGCAGAGGAAGGGTGAATTTGTTCTTTCTTCTGGAGTTGGGACAACTGTCTCCTCTTGACCTTAAACATCAGAACTCCAGGGTCTCAGCCTTTTAGACTTGGGAACTTACACCAGCAACCAGTTTTTCAGGCCTTAAGCCTGGACTGAGGGTCATAGCTGTTGGCTCCTCTGGTTCTCAGGCCAATGGACTCAGATTGAATCAATCCATTAGCTTCATCGGTTCTCTAGATTGCAGATGGCATATCGTGGGACTTCTTGGCCTCCATGATCTTATGAGCTGATTTCTGTTATAAATCTCTAGCTATCTATCCTGTTCTATTTTTCTGTTTATTGGGAGGACCCTGACTAATACAGCCAACTGGGGTGTCTTCCATTATTTCATAGTCTTTTCCAAGTCAGTGCAGGATTTTCACAAATCTCAACTTTGCCTCCAGAGTCTTGGATTTTCAAAACATCTTCCTTGGTAGTATTTGCTGTGATATCTTTGATTCTTGAGTCCTTACAAGCTGTAACTACACATCATATTTTTTAAAGTTTTCTTGTCAAGTCTTGAGCACTTCTCCAGGGACAAGAGAAATGAGTAACACTCTGTACTATTCTGGGTTCACAAAGGATTTTCTGATACTGTCTCAGCTCCTTTTTGGCTGGACCCCACATGCAGCCATTGTTACTCAACTACAACCTTGCTGAACAAGGCATTGGATGTTTTTAACAAATGCAAATTATTTAACAAATAACAAATTATTGAAATCTGCTACAGTAAGTTCCAGTCAGAGGCTCTTCTCAAACCCTCAGACCTGTATGGTGATATGTAGTCTTCTCACTGCCTGAGATGTCCTAGGGTTGCAGGAAGGTGGGGGCCCTTCCCAAGAGTACGGGAACATCTAATGTCTCTTCTCCCTGATTTTTCTCATTTTGTAGCCCAGATGATCTTGATCTTTTCTGAAGTGGAAAAGAAAAGAAAAAAAAATATTCTAGATTCCACACTTCACTATTCCTTCAATCTTTTTTTTTTTTTTTTGTGGTACTGCGGATTGAACTCAGGGGCGTTCAACCACTGAGCCACATCCCCAGCCCTATTTTGTGTTTTATGTACAGACAGGGTCTCACTGAGTTTCTTAGCGCCTCGCCTTTGCTGAGGCTGGCTTTGAACTCACGATTCTCCTTTCTCAGCCTCCCAAAGTGCTGAGATTACAGGCGTGCGCCACTGCATCTGGCTTATTCCTTCAGTCTTAATGTCTGTAAAAGGACTTTGGCTTTTGAAACTCTAAAGTCGGTGATTTCTTTCTTTCTTCTTTCCTCCTTGAGGACTCTGAGTCTGTAAGTGACTTTATCAGTAGCAGAGAGTCACATTAGTAAAAAGATTAGTAGACATGAAAAGGGAAATAGCCAAGTTATGCAATATCCCAGAATGAACAGAATGGCTGTGAACATGGATTTCCACAGCCTTCAGATTTTGAAACTGAAGAGGGTGGACCTAAAATGTGAACTTTCCATTTTAATGGAACTATTGCTACTGTGAAACAGCTGTGTAAATCCTCTCCCCCCACAAAAAATCTATTCTTGCATTTTAGGAACTTTCTCTAAGGCTCAGTTGGCTTTTTGGTAGCATTTCCTCCCACCCCGTATGGGTAGACAGGAAAAGAAATTTATTCTAGGAAATACATAAGCTCTTTGGTTTCCATCCAGCGCTTTCCTGCAGACACCTTCTCCTGCTCCCCTCTTGACAAAGAAAGCCCTGCTGCATATCCAGCTGCGCATAACTGAATGTGCCACTCCAGCGGTCCTTTAATGAATCACCTTTTAAAATCTGTCCCCTGGCTATACATATGTCACTTCAATATTATTTTATAGTTTGAATTGAATTGGACTACACTGAAGTGGTTAGACAATGGAAAGCGATGAGAGCATTTTATATTAGACTCCACAACAATCATGGCCCATAGCTGAGTGCCCCAGTTAGGGAGGCTGGCCATATCAACTATCAACAGTTACAACTCAAATCCATCAGCCAGTGAATGTCTTTTAATAAGCATCAAGTTCTTAAATTTGCATTGACATCTATTTTCACCAACAATAGGAATGATACAGAACAACTGTCAATTTTTAAAAATAAGTTTTTCTTGGCAAAGCACTTTGTTTTCCAAGTGAAAAAAAATTTGAATGAGAGATAGCTCAAAGCTATGTTGATTTAGATGTGATGTGGCTATCATCTTAGATATGTTTACCCCAGATTTGATGTTATATTCTATTTCCTTTGTTTTGTTTTTTTCCCTTCTCTACACTCTGCTGATTTTGTCATTAGGACAGGAAAGAGGAGGGGGCCAAATCTGCATACTGTAGCTCTGGGGATTTTCCTAACCAGTACTAGGAAAATGTAGCTAGGTGCCAACATAAAGCTGCTGCCAAGAAATGGGTAGCAGAAAGGAAACATGACCCCTTTAATGGAAGGGAACATTTATTTTGCTTCTGGAAGAGTAGAGGTAGCATGAGCATCCTGAGGCAATAGGGACTTGAGTGGGACAAGAGCTTTTTGTAGGCCCAACCCTGCTCTGATACCCTATGGACTCATTGGAACTGCCAGGCATACATGGAACAGAGGTGACAAGAGCCACTTGGACTAAAAACAATGTCTGGATGGGGTTCGTTTGATTAAGAACAGTGGAACCTAGGAGAGGGGAGTGTTAGATGTCATTGCTGCCACCTTGGCAGCTTCTCATTGTGTTAGGGCACATTGTTTTTCAGTACTGGGGATTGAACCCTGGGCTGCTTTACCCTTGAGCTACATTCCCGGCTCTATGTATATTTTATTTTAAAACAGAGTCTCCCTAAATTGCTGAGATTGGCCTTGAACTTTCTATTCTCTGACTCAAGTTTGTGCACAATTTGAAGAGGCCCAATGTTGCAAGAGCCCAGTCTAATTGCACAGTGAATAATATGTTTCCAATTCTGGCATTGAAGGGTACAGAAAGGCATGCAATCTTCCAACCATAGGACATTGCTTTCATGCAGTAGCAGTAAGCTCCTGAAGCAATATGCTTAAAGATGTCTTGCAATTTTCTGTCCTAAACTTTCTCTTACGTCATTCCTCTGAGTTCTCAAAAGTTTACCCATGTACTATATGTCACCTTCTTCATAAAGAGTTTCATGCCTCAAATTCCCACTGAACAAATGTTGCTTGAATATCAAAGATCCCTGAGGAAAACAAAAACCAAAAACTCAGTCACTCATTGATTTTTGTGCACTATGTGAGAGATGATCTTATCATTCATGTTCCAGTGATACGTAAAAGCAAACCAAATTGCCCTACCATTGTCTTCATATCCATTTCCACCCTCCAAAGCCACAAATTTAATAACCTACAGAATAAAAACTTCTTTCTTCTTGCTCAAGCAAATGCATAGGTGTATGGAAGTTTTTATTTCTCCCTGAAATAAAAATCCTATTGCAATGCAACTTGTATATTTAGCTTAATGGTATGTTTTGGACAAGAATTTGTTAAAAATCGACATGTATAGTGGTTATGGGTCAATATTTCAGGATTACACTGCCTGGGTTCAAATGCAAGCCCTGGAGCTCAGTAATGGTGTAACTTTGGGAAAGTTACTTAACCTCTCAGTTTTCTTGTGTGTTCAATGAGAAATGGCATGGGTTTTGAATCTCATGGGCTGCTACGAAGGTTAAATAAATGAGCACACATAAAGTGCCTGATCAGCATCCTGGATAATAAATGTAGCTATCCATTGACCATACAGTTTGGAAGATAAGAAGATACACACAAACTGTTATGCTTTTATGTGAGATTTTCATGTTTTCTTTTTGTTGTGATGTTTTCTTACTTTTTTTCTTCTCTTCTGTGTTCCTTATTCCTTGTCTTCTCTCTCCTGTATTTACTTCTCCTACATCAAGCCCTTTGAGTGACATTGTATATTAGTAAGTATAACCCCCCCTTAATCAATGTGGTCTTATGTGTATTTTGTACTGTTCCCAATGATTACCTACACATATCTCACACATACACGTAAAATATACCTATATGAATAAATATATATACACTGTGCATACATATCTATATATTTGCACATATATGGGTATGTTCTTGTCATCGTACTACAGAAATTAAGCTATATTGTGTATAATTTTCTTTTGTATATTTCTGTTTTCTTACTAGGTAATAGTTTTTGGAATCATTCCAAGTCTGCAGGGATGGCTGAATAATATTGTGTCCTGTGTATTACTGTAATTTATCCCTTTGGTGTACACAGTTCTGCTACAACAAAGAGTGCTGGGATAAACATCTGGCTTTATATATCCTTACTTACTAATAGTGGTTTTCCTATGGAGTATATACCCAGAAGACAATTGTTGGGTTAAAAGGCTTATGCATTTCTTAAGTTTATTTATTTATTTTAATTTTTTTAGTTATTGATGGATCTTTATTTTATTCATTTATTATTTATATGTGGTGCTGAGGATCGAACCCAGTGCCTCACGCATGCTAGGCAAGCGCTCTACCACTGAGCCACAGCCCCAGCCCCTTAAGTTTATTAAATGTTGTCAGGTTGCTTTCTAAAGAAGCTGTACCCATTTACATTTCCACCAGGGATGTTTAAAATAAATTTCCTTCACGTCCCTACTGATAGGGCTGTTATTGTCACTATTAAACATTTTTGTCCATCTAATAGATTTAAAGTGATAGTTTATTGTTACTTTAGTTTCCATTTAAAAAAATAGATACAAAGGTTTGCTAGCTATTTGGATTTATCTGTTTGTGAATTGCCTATTTATACTCATTGGGCATTTTCCTATTAGGTTGTTGTCTGTTTCCTGTCAATTTATAAAGCTCTCTTCATGCAGTTATAGTTTTTAAATCCTTATCTGTCATCTGCATTGCAAACATGTTTTCTAAATCTTCAATTTGTTTTTAATGTCTTTATTTATAGTATCTTCTGTCACACACTAGTTATTTATTAGCTTCTGTCTAGAAGAAATCCTAGTAAAATAGCAATATTTTATCTATATTTGACTTTAATCCATCTGTGTTTTTTTAAAGAATTTAACCTTAGTTTTTATTTAATATCTTTAATATGGTTAAAATTATTAACCACATTAATGGTTAATAATGAGGATTGAATCCAGTGCCTCACCCATGCTAGGCAAGCGCTCTACCACTGAGCCACAACCCCAACCCCATCTGGGATTTTTTTATATCTGACCTGAGGTAGGTTTCTTATTTTAACTGGGTCAGGATGGATACCCAGTTTGTAGGAAAATGTTGTTAAATATTATCTTTTGTCTTCTCTCTCAGATTGAGTGCCACCCTGGTGAAATATTGAGTTCTCACTTTGTACACTCTCTTTCTGGATTTTCTCTGTGTTCCTCTGATCTACATTTTTATACTTGTCCTTTCTCATATTGTTTTGATTTTAGTAGCCTTAGGATATATTATGATACATACCTGGTTAGGTAAGTATTCCCTAAATTTTTGTTTTAGGTTTTCCATGAGCATTTCCATTCCATAGGAACCTTAGTGTTTTACAAAATTAATCATGCTAATAGATAATATACAGTAATAATACTATTGTTACACAAAATAAGACAACAGAATCTTCTCATTCTACTAGGAATGCCACTGTGTGTGTGTGCATTTATAGGAATAAATAAATACACATATATTCTTATCTTAGAATTTTTTATATGAATTTGTCCCACCTGAGAGCAGAGTATAATTTTTATGAATTCCAATGGATTAATTTTTCATGGTTAGTGCTATGTATTGTGTAGGACATCTTTTGTTACTTCACGTTTATGACAATAAACTTTTATGTTTTTTCCCTCAAAAATATATAATTTTAGCTTTTAAGCCTATTTTCCACCTCAAATTTATTTTTGTAAATGGTGAGGTAAACCTCATGGTTGGTTTGTTTTTCTCAAGGATAGTCAGTTTTTCTAAACAAACATCCTTTGCTGAAATCACATTTCTTTCTCCCATTGAAATGCTTTTGTGCCTTGGTTGAAAATTTATTGTCTACATATGTGTAATTTCACATGTGGACTTTCTATTCAGTTCCCTTGATCTATTTTTCTATTTTACATCAATATCACATTCTCTAAGTAACAACAGTATTATAGAAAGTATTAGAACTTTAGTGTAAGTCTTCCAATTTTGTTCTTCTTTCTTAACTTTGATTCAGCCTGCCTTTAAATTTTGTATTTTCAAATAACTTTTAGAATCAACTTGTCTATTTCCTTGAAATATCTAAATTTTGAACTGTATTATCTTAAATCTTCAGATCAAATTGAGGAGAATTTTAACAATATTGAATCTTCTAAACTTTAAGCATACAATGACTCTGCATAAACTTAAATCTTCTTTCATATCTATCAATAGTATTTTGTAGTTTTCAAAATAAGTTTTGCAAATATTTTGTTTAATTTATCCCTTAGCATTTTATGGTTTTTAAAAATATTGGATATGGTATTTTTTCCTTAATTTCATTTTCCAGTTATTTGTTGTTAATATATAAAAACTCAACTGATTTTGAGTATAGACCCTATATCTTGCAACCTTGATAAATTCACTTCTTTTCTCTGACATTTGCTTTTGCATAACTTAAGATTGACTAAGATATCATCTATAATAGAGAATGGCTTTGTTTCTTTTCATGCTGAATTCTTTTTATTCTTTTTCTTGACTTGCATTTGCCAGGACTCCAGTTCAATAAGGAAGTGATGAAAATGGATATCCTGATTTTAGAAGGTCAAAGCTGTCAATGGTCACTGATTTATAATTATATATGCCATTAACCATAAGATTTTGATGGTTCTTATTTGTGCTTTTGGTAGTCAACTATTATAGGGTCCACAAAATTTCTGAGAGATTTTCCTTTTTAATCATGAGTATAGAATTTTGTTAAATGATTTTTCTGTGCAATAATGTTTTTATTTTATCCTTTATTATTTTAATAGGGTGAATTGTGCTTAGTGATTTTTATGTCAAGTCAATTTCATGTTCTTGAGGTAAACTCCAGTTGGTTGTGATGGATTGACTTTTTAAAGCTATTTATTCATTTGAATTATTAGTAATTTATTAAAGATTTCCAGGTCTAAGTTCATTATATATATTGGTTTGTAGATTTCTTCTTCTTTAAATTTTGTAATGTTATTGCCTAGTTTTGAGATAAGTGTTTTCACCATTTTCTACACTTTTGATTTCTTTCTGTGGGAGAGTTTTAAATTACAAATTTGACTGTTTAATAGTTAACATTATGATTTCAATATATTTGATATAGAAAAGTCTATTTTTATCCATTAGTTTTGATAATTTCTGTTTTTCAGGTGATTAGTTCATTCACCTAGGTTATCAAACTTATTGACATCACTTCACTTAAAATGTGACCTTATTTTATTTTATTTTTATTAAAAAATTTGTTTTAGTTATAGATGGACACATCTTTATTTTATTTATTGTTATGTGGTGCTGAGAATCAAACTCAGTGCCTCACATGTGCAAGGCAAACACTCTGCCACTAAGCCACAACCCCAGCCCCCTTAATTAATTAATTAATCAATTAATCAATTAATTAATTAAAAAAAATTTTTTAGTTGTTGATGGATCTTTATTTTATTCATTTATTATTTATATGTGGTGCTGAGGATCGAACCCAGTGCCTCACGCATGCTAGGCAAGTGCTCTACCGCTGAGCTACAGCCCCAGCCCCCCCTTAATTTATTTTTAATATTTGTAGAATCTATAGTGATCAATAGCATTTTTACACTTCACTTAAAATATGACCTTATTGTATTTTTAATATTTGTAGAATGTATACTGATCAATAGCATTCCTAATAATGATCATTTGTATTTTTCTTCAAAGGTACTCCACATAATAGAAGGTAGAGTCATGTGGGTTCATTCATATAGGTTGCTATTCCTCTTCCAAGATGTCAGGAATAATCTTCTAGCTACAGTCTTTGTAGTCTCTTGATCTTGGTAGTAAGGGAGATAATTCACTCCACCTGTTTAATCTCTTCTTGAATCTTCAGAGACTAGAGCCCCTCTATCTCACCAGGCATTGACCTCCTTCAGGGGTTTGAGGATCTCTGAAGGCAAGCCTTCTCTAAAATCCTCTTTATTTAATTCCTTGTACTCAGACTTGTCAATCAGGTCCCAAATGGAGGAGGTTCACAACTCTTGCTCATATCTCTAGGCATATCTTGCCTGGTGGTTCCTGCAGTTGTGGGAGTAGAACAGGTCTTAGGAAATGGTTGATTTCAATAAGAGTTGAGTATGAACAGAGATGGGATGTGTTAAGGAGATAGCACCTTCTAGTTTAGGGTCTAAACTTTATTTTTTTTTCCCAGAAGAATCTTTTAATTTGTTCTTTTTAGATATACATGACAGTAGAGTATATTTTGACATGTTATACATACATAGAGTATAACTTGTTTTAATTAAGATCCAATTCTTAGCCGGGCGCGGTGGCTCAAGCCTGTAATCCCAGCACTCAGGGAGGCTGAGACAGGAGAATCGCGAGTTCAAAGCCAGCCTGCAATGGCGAGGCGCTAAGCAACTCAGTGAGACCCTGTCTCTACATAAAATACAAAATAGGGCTGGGGATGCGGCTCAGTGGTAGAGTGCCCCTGAGTTCAATCCCCGGTACCAAAAAAAAAAAAAAAAAAAGATCCAATTCTTGTGGTTGTACATTATGTGGAGTTTTACTGGTCATATATTTAGATATGAACATAGGGGCGTTATGTCTGATTTATTCTACTGTCTTTCCTATTCCCATCTCTGCTTCTCTTCATTTTCTTTTGTCTAATCCAATGAACTTCTATTCTTTCCTCCCCCAACTGTGTGTTAGCTTCTGCTTATTAAAGAGAACATTCGGCCTTTAATTTTTTTGGGATTGGCTTATTTCACTTAGCATGATAGTCTCCAATTCCATCCATTTACCAGAAAATGCCATAATTTCATTTTTCTTTATGACCAAGTAATATTCCATTGTGTATTTATATCACATTTTCTATGTCCATTCATCTGTTGAAGGGCACCTCGCTTGGTTCTAGCATTTAGCTATTGTGAATTGAGCTGCTATGAACATTGATGTAGCTGTGTCACTGTAGTATGCTGATTTTAAGTCCTTGGGTATAAACTGAGGAGTGGGATACTTGGGCCAACTAATGGTTCCATTCCAAGTTTTCTGAGAAATCTCCATACTGCTTTCCAGAGTGGTTGTACGAATTTGCAGTCACATCAGCGATGTATCACTGTACATCCTTCACATCCTCACCAACATTTATTGTTGCTTGTATTCTTGATAATTGCCATCCTAACTGGCATGAAATGAAATCTCAGTGTAGTTTTAATTTATATTTCTCTAATTGCTGAAGATGTTGAACATTTTTTCATATATTTATTGGCCATTCATGTTTCTTCTGTGAAGTGTCTGTTCATTTCCTTTGCCCATTTATTGACTGGGCTAAATCCTTTATTTTTTAGAATTAAATTTGTGAACATGGTCTGGAGAACTCTGTAAAGATTCATACATTTATGGTATTGCAAATACAATTATTTTTTATCTATTGCAATATCATGTTTTTTATCTCTGTATATCTGATTTTGTCCCCAATTAATTTGCAAAGGTAAATAGAAACAATCAATTGATTATAGTCTTAAATAAAGAATCCTCTTTTTTTGTTTTTCCCCCAGTAATTTTAAAGAAGTGTTCTTTGTGAACAATTAATTCTCAAGAGATATGATTTGAAGTTCTCCTTCATTGTGACCCTTCTTTAACATCACTGAAACCCCTCCAAAACATTTTATTCCAAACACTTCTGCCTTTGAATGTTAGTTACTTTGCTTCTATTTCTCATTCCTCTCTCTTTCTCCTTTCATGAGGTCATTTACATGAAAATAGTATCTTAAGATGACTTATCAATATGCTGTGATTGTTTTCACCTGCAGCAAAGAATACTCTCATATCTTTTATTGTTGCCATGGAAACAATTATGCTATCAAAAGAAAAATTAAGATTTCAGTTAGGATAGAAATTAGGTTAGTAGATAATGTTGAAGAAATGAAAAATGGCCTACCATTTGTACCTGAAGGAAAACAAGACATAAATTAGTAGTTGTTTTGTTTTAAGAATATCTGTAAGGCTTTACATTAAAACTCTTAACCTGAATAAGCTCTGTTATAAGAAAGTAATTCATAATTTAGACTATAGCTCTCCCAGCAAGGTAGGGTATTCTGTCTGTTAATAAAACTTTTCACTGCAAAACAAAATTAATCTTGAAAAATTAAGGGCAGCTTGATGAGCCATTTATCACAGAAGCCACTAAGTTATATAGTAACTCTTCAGTCTTCTGAGACATTCTGTTTCCCAGTTTTCCAGTAAAACCCATCGCAGTTGATATGTTTGTTTCCATTTTCCTCCAAGCAGGAAAGGGATCATTGTCAAATAATATGGTATTGAATATTGAAGAGGAATAATTTGAAGGTAAGCTATTTTGTAAATTGATAGAGAAACGGTTTAAATGTAAAGGGAATCACAAAGTTTAAGCTAGGAAAGAGGCAGAGTAAGGAACACTTTGGACATCAGAATATTTTAAAAATCACTAACAGCAAACACAGTCCTATTTAATAAAGTACGTAATTTGTTTCTCTCCAAGTTTTCTTTCTACAAGTGATTTTTCTTTCTCTCTTTTAGACGGAATTGTTCAGTACCTAGATCTCTGTCAACAAATTCAACTTGCTTTTTAATCATTTTTTGTTTCCCTTCTATAGAACTCATCTGCTCTGAGAAACCCAAGATCTGGTTGCTTTTAGCAGAGGATGAATGAATGAGGGCTTTTTCTATCATAGTTTGTTGCCTTCTAGGAGAATTGATTTAATATAGTTAATTGCAATGAACTAGGGAATGAACGATCTGGCTGTGCACTTGGTACTACAGTATGGGATGCCATTCTTTGGTCACTTTTAGAAATAGGAAAAAAATAATCATGGCAAAATAGATGAAGCCCTGGCTTGAGAGTCTAATATAGTCTAGTTCCTTTGTGCTACAGTACTATAGTGGTCAGAGATTTTTGAGCTGGGGTTATCTGTGTTTCAGTCTAAACTCCCCACTTACTGTTATGGGACTTGGGGCAAGTTATTTAATGTATCTCTGAGTCATATCCTTACCTATTAAGAAAATAATAATACACTAACCTTAGAGGCTTGTTGTAAGATACATCATTAGTGCAATATAATATTTGCTAGTATTTTTAATTCTTAAAATAGCCCTTAAGGAAAATGCTATAGTTATTTCCATTTTACAGAGAGCAAAACAGATGATTAAAGAGGTTACATAGCTTTCCTTAAGCACCCTCCTAATTCAATGGAAAAAGGGAATCTGAATTCAGTCCCATTTGACTTTGAAGACATTATTCTATGTGATTATACCAGATGTGACCCTGCTTCTGTATAACTATCTGATACTAGGAAAGATAGTTAATCCTCAGATTGTCGATGTTCACAACTCTGTGACTAATGGGAATCTGGGACTTCATGTAAACAGAGACCAGCTCACCTAATGAAGGCCTCTGCTTATGCAGTAGAGAAGCTGTTGTCGCTAGAAGTGATGACTAGACTGCTTCTGTGAACTGGCAAGATGCTTGTAGCCAGAGGTACTTAGGGGGTTTTACATACAGTGTGGTCTCTTGCTGGATATGAGATCTTGGGCAAACCATTTTTTTCCATCTTTAATTGGGACTCAGCTGGTTAACAATTTTCAGTGCCCACCAGCATTATACCAGGTAACAATACCAGAACTGTCAACCTCTAAAGGCTGTTTGAAGATCAGATAAAACTTTTGATACGAAACTGTTCATTGCCCACATCTGTGTTCTGCAGAGGTGAAGAATCATGTTCTGTGTATACTGCTCTGCAGTTGCTCCAGGAATCAGAGCCAGCCAATCTGGGCCACAGTGCGGACCCACAGCTTGACTCCCTTTAGACATTTGCATCTTGATGCTCTCTTTCTCATCTACCACCTCAATTCCAGCTTGACTCAGGAAAACCATTAGATGTCCAGCATCAGGGCTCAAGGTTTCAGAAACCAGATACTCAGAAGCTGTTGCCTGATTCCATCTTTGCATTTTGTTTTGTTTGAGACTTGAGTGGTGCTACCACGTCTTAGTGGTTTATTTTGAGTAAGCTTCAGGTTTTTTGCCTGTAAACTGAGAATAAAAGCTACTTCCAGAAGTTGTAATAAGAATTAAAGTATGATAGCACACATAGGGCTTAAAAGAGTTCCTAATTTACAAAATGTACTAAGCAGTATTAGCTGGCAAGACCATAAAGATATGAAATGAGATGAAAATCAAGAGCATAAAGATATGAAATGAGATGAAAATCAAGTTGTTGTTTTCTTTTAAATTCTGATTCAAGGTGATGATAAAGAACAACTTGAGCTTTTCCTAAAATGAGATTTGGAAATTGCCTATGTCTATCATTAATGTGAACACTCAAGAAAACCATATGCAGTAAGATATTGATTATATTTTGCTAAGAATACTGGGTTTCACACTTAGATATTTGTCCTTAAAACATGGGTGCATTATTTAATTTATATGTGCTTGAGGAGATGCATAGAATTAAGACATTATTCTCATCATTATTGATTTTCAGATGGGCCAAGGAGTTTAGAACTTAAGGAAGAGCACAGCCTCTTAAGCATTATTTAGTCATAGAGCCTTACATAGGCAGTTGTAAGATGCTGTTAGTCAGCTTTGCACTGATGTGACAAAATACCTGAGAAAATCAACTTAAAAGGAGGAAATATTTATCTTGGTTCATGTTTTCAGAGCTTTTAGCACAGTCATTTGACCCTGTTGCTTGGGGCCTGTGGCTGCCTCTTGTGGTGGGCACACGTGGTGGAGGAAGTGTGTTCACTTCATAGTGACCGGAAAGAAAAAGAGAGGGGAGGGTGTTTGAACTAACATCCCCTTCAAGGGCATGTACCAAATGACCTAACTTCCTCACATTAGGCTCTGCCTCTTCAAAATTCCACCACCTCCCAATACTTTATAGGTTGCAGACTAAGACTTTGGCCTGCAGGCCTCTGGGGGACATGAAAGATCCAAACGACAATGAAAGCATAAGCAAATGGTCTTTTCTCTGTAGAAGTTCATAGCTTCACTGAAACTATGTAATTGAAAATACATGGGATTTTTCTTTTTTTTTTAAATTTTTTTTAGTTGTAGATGAACACAATATCTTTATTTTTTATTTATTTATTTATATGTGGTGATGAGGATTGAACCCAGTGGCTCACGCATGCAAAGCAAGCGCTTTATCACTGAGCTACAATCCCAGCCCAGGATTTTTCAATCAGGGCACCTGAGTTTGAATTGCCCATTCTTCAAGTTTCTCAATTTTATGTTATAAGATGGAGAGAATAAGATCTATCTATCAGGTAGATATTGCCCATTAGGTTGAATATTAGAAGTTAGGGTTGCTTAGCAAAGTAACCCATTAGTTGATTTAATTAAAAGATTAACCAAGTATTGTTAAAATCATGAAGTAAAAACTAGCATTCTGACAGAGTGGATCTACAAATGAATAAAATTTGATGGGAAGATGTGAAAATTGAGCAATAATTGGGGATTCTGATTGGCCACAGTGATGTTCTATAACTTGATATCTGGGGTAAGTTTCTGTGTGTGTGTGTGTGTGTGTGTGTGTGTGTGTGCGCTCATGTGTGTATGTTGTATGTACATCAATTTGTGAGTTGGCACAATGAACAAAGTTAAAATCAAATTTGTGATTAGCTGAACTATGAGGCAGGGACTTTTAGTAAAATAACCCTTCCTGGTCTTAGATGAAACCCAATCATAGACCGAGGAGTAATTTGTTTAGGTCTTTATACCATTAATTATGTCCCTGCAGGAGCTGCTGCAGGGATCTAATCTCTTTTCTGAATGTGACAATATTCTCTTTTGCAAAGTAAATTCAAAGAGAACTGTAATCTTGCTTGTTGTTGCTCATCAAAAGATGACCTTGTGAGTAATAGTGAAATAAGGATTTTTAAAGGATTAAGCATATCTTGGGATTTTCCTAAATGCATAAATAACTCCAAATATGCATATAATCTTTGCTCATATTTTGAGACAGCATCCAAAAGTCTGTCCTCGGGTTATTATCTAGAAGCTCTTTTCTTCAATTTATGTATACTTTGGACTTCAGTACTTTTTAAAAATAAAACAATGCATGCCCTTCAATAGTTATCCAAGGTGGTTTATGTGTTTGCAATAAGATTTTATTTATTTATTTATTTTTTGAACTCTCACCTATAAATAAAATTTTCCATTTTGTTGCCTCTGGATTTGCTGTACTTGCAAATGCATGACTTCTGCAAGAGTGCTGGTGTGTGTTCTGTCAATGTGTATCTTGATGCTGATATTGGTACAGTCAATTTGTAGTAATTACTTGCTGAAGGACTCACCAGTGGCAAAGCACAGACATCCATTATATTGTAAAAACAACTCCGGAATGTAACAAGTGGAATTCTAAAGCTTTCTGTGGAATAGAAATGCACATGTTAATAGTTCGAGTAATCATGGAAAAATTTGGGATACCAAGAATTGGTTGTAATACAGGAGTGATTCACAAATATTAAGCTATACTCAGACTTGTAAATTCTAGGTCATAGCCAGGAAAATAGAGCCTAATTGGAATTGTCCTCTGGGCTGAACAGAAATCTCTGTCAACAAATGGTTTTGATTTGGAAAATATCGTTTGAGAAATAAAACAGCTTTGCATTTTATAGAGATGGCCTTTGGCATATAAAAGTATGTGTCTAGGAATAAAATCCTTAAAGGATGAAATATATATATACTGTATATTCATGAATTTTAATTTTTAATGCTTTATCAGTTTAATATTTTCCAGGTGTTGTGGACTATATTTGACTAAGGTCAAATTTGATCTTAATATGTAAGAATATAATATAAGGGGAGACAATTTTCTAATATAAAATATTCATTTGATGTGTGTGCTTTCAACTCTGAGAATATAGACAAATACCATGAACAGCTTTGTTAGGAGAAGGCTGTCCTTAGAATAAACAGACCTAGGTTCTGTTGAAGTCTGGTCATATTCACAGGTTCAGATCAGATTTCTCAGTGTTTTAAAACCTGAATCATTTTATAAAAATAAAATGTTATGTCATTTTATATTATAAAATTTATTAATAAATGACATAATTAAGATCATGGGGGAATGTAAATATTTTCCATCAAAATTTTTTTTTTTTACTTTTGCCATATGATATCTGAGCATTAACTTTGCTGACTTGTCACAAACTTTGGATTCAAGAAGGTATGGAGGTTTGAGCAGAGTGTAGGTCACTTTCAGGTCAAGCTTATTATAAAAGAGAAATTAATATCTGTAAAAATGGAATAATGACATATAGACCCTTTGTTTCAGGGATTAAATTATCTGGAAATTACTAAGATGATAAAGTCAAACATGATTTCAAAACTTCTTAGACAACCTGGAAAAGATTGAAAACCATTAAGAATATGGTTCCTTATTAGATTTGGAAGGGGAAATTTTAGCATCATGACAGGAAAATATTGCCTGGGTATAACTTGCAGAAAAATTAAATATGATTTAAATATGTTCTTGAAAATATGTTTTTCACAGTGAATGAACAGATGTATCATCACCAATTCTCCCTTAGTGACGGTGGGATTGGAATAGTATTAATAAAAATGATGCCTTACTGAATATAAGCACATTACATCAATTTAAAAAGACACAGAACATTATCTAGGTGTTTTGGGTAACAGAAATCAAATTAATCCAAATGGCCCTGATTTGGATGCAGGCCTGATTTGAACAAGGCCCCAGTGCAGACAT
Source organism: Geosciurus inauris (assembly GCA_004024805.1). Classification (NCBI taxonomy): domain Eukaryota; kingdom Metazoa; phylum Chordata; class Mammalia; order Rodentia; family Sciuridae; genus Geosciurus; species Geosciurus inauris. Next base: position 69,315 of record PVHX01004672.1, read on the forward strand.
TGGAAAGTATGCTGAATGAGCCATGAATTAATGAATGAAGAAGTAGATGAGAGATAAAGTGGACAGGCAAATTCACACATGGAAGATATTAAATATATAGAGTATTAAAAGAGGCTTCAAAGCTTTTTTGAATCCACCTGAAAAAGTGATATTTCTGTGTTTGAACTCAAATCACAATTATATCCAGGAAATTCCAGAAAATGGAAAAACGAATAAAGGCTTTTTCTCTTTTGGATTGTGTTCCTAGCTTACAAAGGTACAATGAAAACATTAGATAGATATTTTAAAAATTTTAACTGGCACATAATAATTGAACATATTCCTGGGTACAGTGTGAACAGTGTGGTATTTTAATGTAAGTAGACAATGTGTATGACCAGATCAGGGTAAATGACTAATCTGTCATGTCAAACACATATCATTTGTTTGTGCTGGGAACATATAAAATCTTCTCTACTAGCTATATTGGAATATACAGTTAACCTCTTTTATCCCTCATTTTCCCACTGTGCTATTGAATATTAAGTTACTCTTCCCCTCCACCTGCACTTCTGCATTTCTTAGCCCTCCTCTCTTCATCCTTCTCTCTCACCTCTGCTCTCCCCAGGCTTTGGGGACCACCTTCCTACTAGACAGATATTTTTCATCTTGGTATAGGCCTGGCTATTGTATTTTGATTTTATGTGTTGAGACTTTTAGAAGCTGTCTTTTCTCACATGAGCTTCCACCTTAAATAGATGATAGCCTGTAATCCCAGCACTTTGGAGGCTGAGACAGGAGAATCTCAAGTTCAAAGCCAGCCTCAGCAATGGTGAGGCACTAAGCAACTCAGTGAGACCCTGTCTCTAAAGAAAACACAAAATAAGCCTGGGGATGTGGCTCAGTGGTCAAGTAACCTTGATTTCTATTGCGGTACCCCCCACCAAAAAAGATGATAGCATAGACACCATAGGATACAAGTCTATAACTTTTTCAACTTGGCTGTTTACATTAGTATTAATCTCATGATTGAAGAAATCTATGGTTTCTGAAATTTTCCTTGAATTGCAGTTGTTCATGTCGTGTGCTTTGGTGAAGAAAGATCGGATAGTTGGGAGACTGTCAAAGGGAGTTTAGAGCCTTTCTCCCCCAGGTCAGACAGGGTTATATACAGCTCCTTTTAAATGTTAGCTCTGACTGCAGAAGCCCCCAGGCCAATGGGAAAAACTATTGAGAAGTCTCAAAGGCTGCTTTGTTTTCTGCACCATCCCCACACCAGGAACACATAATTCATCACAGGAGTACAAAAGGTGCTATATTCTGTTCAATGTAACTTAGCTTCCCCAGACAAATACTAAATGCGAGTTTGAAATGGTGGATTCTTCTATAGGCTGCAATGCACACCCACCGATGTCCTGAGCTCTGCCGGGGACAGGAAGGCATGAACTGTGAGTTATTTTGCAGAAGGAAAAGTCTGCAAATTCTCTGTCAAGGTAGCTAGTGTGTCTTTCTATAAATAGAAAGTGATAATGCAAGCCATAAAAATATGTGGAGACAAGGAAAATATTACCTGACTGGGGACATTTTTCCAGTCATAGGGCTTTTGGCCTTTTTTCACACAAACCAATCAAGGCTTGTTCAGAAGGAATGTTCTCAGTACATGTGTACTTTAAGTTGTTTTTCATTTTTTTCCTAATGTGTTCTTCCCAGAAGGTTTGTTCCTACTTTTCTTAACCAGATACCAAATATTATGAGGAAGTAAAATGTCCATGAAGCCATATCTTTAAGCCACTAATTTGATTGTGAAGCACATAGTTCAAGCATCAGACCACTAATTTGGATAATGAACATGGACTTAGAATTCTGTGGTAATTGGATCAGATGAATTACTTGTTTAAGCATATTGTTTGAAGATCAGAATTTATCATTAAATCTAAAGCACATGAAAATTCTGAAAATCTGATCTTGAATAATCAGTTCATATCTATGACACTTTGGCCCCTTAAATGGTCTTACTGATCCTGAGTGTATAGTGGAGCAAGACCTAAGACTTACCAGTGTATGGATGTGTTTAGACCACCGACACACAGTGCCTGATAGTTCCCAGTCACTGTCTGTGATTTAGAAAGGCTCAGAATGTGTTTCCATTTCAGAGATGGTAACACAGGTATCAGTTCCTCATGGGTATAAAACATGTTATTTAAAAGAACTAGCAAAGGAACATCTTCCTACTCATTGGTTTTGAGCAAAGTACAATAAGGCATTCTCAAAGAACTGCTTGTGTCATGTCAGGTAAATTCTCAGAAGCTTAATCAGGTCCAAAGGAAAGGGACACACTCTTCTAGTTCCTGGTTGGAGTGTTTTCCTTTTATTCTGAGGAAGGGAAATGAGCCCGGAGAATGTCCTTTAGAGGTTCCTATTATTTGGGGTCTCACTGCTTCCTACTAAACAGACAGAAGTGACTTTCTACACCTTCTTTCCACATTTTCCTCCTAGTCTCCATTCATTGCAGTTTAAGCCCTTACCCTCCTGGTTGGATATTTGTATCTGGTGGAAATATTTGTTGGGCCCATAGTAGAAATTCTTGTCACCTGCCATCTGTCTTTGAATCTGCCTGAGAAACAGGCACAACGAATAAACATAGAAATCTAAATCCAGTGACCATACATTGCATTGCCCTTGAGGATTCTTGTCTGAGATCCCAGCAAATGACTAGGTTTCTCTTTTCTCTGCAAAGGTTTGGGGATTGCAAATCCTAACGCATACATTTAAAGCCCAACACCATCTCAAAGATAAATTACTCTGTGTTTAATTTAAAGATGTGTCACTGTTATTGAAGGAGTGGCTTATAAAGATACTAGAAAAGCATAGAAAGCCACGGGCATCAGGATATCTACAAGAGCTGGTTTTGTGGCAACTGTATGTATTACTAGTGTTCTCTGAAGTGCTGAATTATGACCAAGTTCTAATGCAATGATGACCTGAAAGTTTGTTTAGAAAAGGAGAAATGGGTAAGACAATAATATCATAGGTATCTAAATGTTTTAAAGTATAAAAGGTTTGCAAGGAAGTAATCTCCATACAATGTTTTTAAGGTGGGAGGTTCTGAGGGTAGAAGCTCCTGAGGCTGTGGAGACAATAGAAGCAGCCCTACCTTCTGGAAATTCTTACTATCCAGCAAACTTAACTGCCTCACCAATGGAATAGGAATAGTATTAGTTATTATCTAAAATATTTGTGACAAGGATGACCTGTCAATGCCTTAACACTGTTTAGTTCAGAGTGAGCACTATATAAGTTCATGACTTAACTGTATCACTCCTTTTTACATTTGTACATTGCTCCTGGTTTCCTAAACCTGCCCCTAGTCATTTTCCAGCTATATTATTACACAGATGAATTGCCCAGTAGTCAGCTTAAGCCTATGCTTAAAGCAATAGTGAAGTGTAGGTACAAATACTTTTGGGGAATGAAGCTAAGATATGCACATTGAAGCATATCTTAATTTTGAATTATACCTGGTGGGTGATATAGGGAGAGGCAAATGATCTTTTAAGTGCACATAACCCTAGTTGGCATGTGTTAAAAGTCCTACAGAGGGACTAGTCTGGGCAGAAAGAGCCATCTCTGCACTTAGTGTGAGAGTGGAGGCAGGACCTATAGGGTGATGACAAAAAATACGGCTCCTGCCTGGATCTGCTTTGGTACATTAGTGATGTTGTGCAGTGGAAGCCATACTACCTGACCTTATGTCTTGGCTCTGCCATTGCAGTCCTTTCAGCTCTGAAAGTCAATGCCTTTGGATCCCTCTTTGTAATAATACCAAATTGCAGATGAGACATGGCAGACATGGGGACAGGGGCTAGGCAGGAAGTTCCTCTGACTAAAGTAGAAGGAAAAATTAGAGGAGATGAAAAGCAGGAGAAAGGTAGGCAAAAGGGGAAGTTGGGGGAAGACAAGGGGAAGAGAGGAAAGGGAGAGAAAGGAAGAGAGAGAGTGCAGGGGGAAGAGAGACTGTGTGGGGTGAAAACACTGGCTTCAGAGTTGGCCAGATGTGTTTTCACATCTGAGCTCTGATCCTTCCTGGTCTGGTAACTCTGGGAATGGTACTTCATCTCATCAAACCCAAAGCTTCCTCAGGGAATGGTTGCAAGAAATTTTTCAGTCTGTAAAAGTGTGCTGGTTTAGCAATCAATATTTGCTACAAGGGTGATGAAAATGGGGGTGCTGGGGACAGGATAATAAGGATGAAGGTGAAACTAAAAGGGTTTAAGGAATAAGACAAAGAGATGGAGAAGAAGCCTGAGGAACACAGAGTGGGAATAGAGTGTGGAAAAAAGAAAAAGAAAAACAAAAACAGAAAATGGAAACAAGAGACACAGGTCTGGTTTTGAATGCCAGATGGACCTAACTGAAGTTTCCATCTCTTTTTCTTTCCCATAGCCCCACTCACTAGATAAACATTTGCCATTTACCTGATCATAGGTTTACCAAAGTACATACTGCTCAAATTTGTGACATTTCCCCTCTTCTCATTTTAGGAGAAACAGAATTGTCTCTTACACTTTTGTCTTTTGGTAGCAGGAGCTGTTATCCTACTCCATATGTCTTTGCAGACAGGGCCAAAAGGGAAAAAAAAAAAAAAATTCCTGATTCTTCTTTCCATCACCCATCAATAAGTCCTGTTAATTCTACCTCCAAGACATGCACTAAATTACTTTCTATTTCTATTATCTCACTTTTGCCCGCTTTTCTGTTATAACCTTTGCTTCCATTTTTACCTCCTTCAATCATTCTCCAAAGATAAAATCATCCCTGTCCCCCCATTAAGCCCCTCCAGTGCCTCCCCTTTGTACTATGGGTAAAACCCAAGCCTGTTCTCCTTGTTCACACAGCCTTACATAATTGCCTCCATTGATCTTTCCAATTTCATTCTACTTTTCTCCCTCAATCTACCCTCCAGCCACAACTGAAGATGTATGCTTTTCTCCATGTTTCTTGAATTGCCAAGTTTTTTTTTTTCCCCCTCCTTTAGGGTACTTTGAATGGTTGTTTCTTTTCTTTCTTATTTTCCTATACCAGGTTCCTTTTTGTGTTCTGTCTTTTCTTGAACATTAGCTTAAAATCTTTCTACGAGGGGCTCTGGATCACTAATCCTTATAAAAGTTACCCAGTTTCTTTGGTCACCGTACCCTCTTTTGTTTCTTTCTTTCCTTTATTTTTGGTACCAGGGATTGAACTCAGGGGTACTCAACCACTGAGCCACATCCCCAGCCCTATTTTGTGTTTTATTTAGAGACAGAGTCTCACTGAGTTGCTTAGTGCCTCGCCATTGCTGAGGCTGGCTTTGAACTCGCGATTCTCCTGTCTCAGCCTCCCTAAGTGATGCGTCTGGCTCCTCTTTTGTTTCTTTACAAGCATTTCTCACTCCTGTTTTTCTGGTGTGTGGGGGCATATGAAAGTGTGTGTATATCTCCCTAATCTGGAATTTCAACCTGGGGAGAGCAGATACCTTGCCTCTCTTATGTAGAGAATGTCTCCCCAGTGGCAAGAGATGTGTCCAGAAGAACTCATGCATATTTCAATGAATGCTGCTGAATTAATGATTCAACCTCTGTGTGCAGCAGAATCCTTGCAAGTACTTGAATTTTTTTTTCTGCTAGAAACCAATGATTGTGAAAGTCTTACTAATGCTTCCCTAATTTGGAAACTTAATGAGCAAATTCTGCTAAGTAGACACTAATAAAAAACAACATGAAATTCAGAAAATTTGAAATTTCAAAGGAAATCAACACTTTTTAAAAAGTCAATGTAGGGCTGGGGTTGTGGCTCAGTGGTTTAGCAGTTGCCTAGCACATGTGAGGCACTGAGTTCCATCCTTAGCACCACATAAAAATAAATAAAATAAAGGTATTGTGTCTATCTACAACTAAAAAAATATTTTTAAAGTCAATGTAAAAACAATTTTAAATCAGTGAAGTTGGGATTAAGATTTTTAGGGAAAGAAAATATATATAATTTAAATTATGGCTTCCAAAACAGAATTGTACAGCAAATCAATAGCTGTAAAAGTCAGAAAGATTGTGGAAAGAGAAAGGATTTCCAAAATTTCTATAGCTCCCACTGAACGGTTCAAAACATTAGGTCTGGCCAACCTAGATCACAGAATTTTATTTATGAGTAATCTATGACAGACAAAAAGAAGTAAGAAAAGTCCACGTGTTTTAGTTCTAGACAAGAAAAAAGAATGAGAAACGAGGTAGAAAATCAGAAATGCATCTCTTCTCTCTTTTTTTCTGCACACCAGGCACACTAACATGTATTACCCAAGCCTATGGACAGGATAGTAGGCATCCTGTGGCATCTGCTTCCTTTTGGTGAAGAAAGAGCTAAGGTGACATAGGGGTGGCTAAGGGCCCCAGTGTAAGTGACAGGGCAAATCAGCATGGTCAGTCATTTAGATGTCCTTGTTGCAGTAGGAAGCCTTCTTCAGTTTCCCTAGAGTGTGGGTTCTGAGTGACAGCCAGCAGACTTGAAGCCTGGGCAGAGACTCCAAGAGTTTGCAGTGCCAGCCAGCAGAGCTGAGAGGAAGCTGAATGACTAGGCAGGGTCGGGGCCACAAATCACAGAAAGAGAAGACTCTAGATATATTGGCCAGAGGGGTGAAAAGTTGGTGCTAGCAGAATGTTCCAGGAGAGATCAGGCTGGTGATGGTTCAGGGGTATTAGCTGTTGCATAACAAAATAGTAGGTGCCAAGAGATGATGCAAACATTTCTTCCATATCCGAGGCACTAACTTTGAAAGGCTTAAGGAAAGTATAAAGACTAGTGCAAATATTCCCAAAAGACTGAGTAACACCTGAGTACCTAGTATACATCACTGGTTCAAATGGACTTTTAAACTTAATCGGACTCATTTTCTTTTTTAAAAAATGAAAATTCCCTATACCATGTAGAGGTATGAGTTTTGAGGAAGGTCAGAGTAGTTTTAGACAAAATTATGAATCTGTATTTATCTACATACCTGAGTATAGTGTGATTTACTTTTGTAGCCTATTCTGCAATACTGACCTTAGACTCATTCCTTATAATGAAGAATTGGGTGTGCATTGAATACAAATCACTTTCTCTGGAAAATGTAAGATTAATAATATTAACACAGAATCTGAGTTCTTTAGTTCATTAGTCTATGTGTGGCTATATTAAATTCAGGAATATATGGTTGTACAACTAGAAAACTATATATATATAATTTCTAAATAGGCTTTCTAGTTATTCAAGACATGACTATTAGGAAAATCTTAGCCATCCACTGTATATTAATAACAGATACTTTCAAAAATAGTTTTAATGTGTGTATATATAATTTGACAATGCATATACATTATGATTTTTACCATAGCTCTAAGGATGAACAAACTTACTAGAATATTTTTCTGATAGAAATACTTCTATTTATACACAAAACCTTGTGTGTATGACCCAATCTGTTAAGAAATATTAAGATTCTAACTATTTTATATGAGAATAAAAGTTTAGTATTATAGATTTGTCACTACTACCTATTATTACCTTTAAATGATACAGCTTTTGTTTGTTTTCACAAAATATTTTGAAATTAAAGAATGAAATATGGAAACCTTTAAATTTTGAAATTAGTTACAAATGTAAAGCTTCCTAGTATTTATATGGCCAATTTTTCCAAAATGAGTTTCAATGTACCTGTCAATGAACCTGTCCATGAGTTTCAAAGTACCTGTTCTTTGGCTTTTGTTTTGTCTTTTTATTGTTGTTGTTTAGAAAAAAGATCATTACATGTTTCTATGTTTAAATTTTAAAATATAAATAATTTCCAAACCAAGAACAAGTATTTAAATTGCTTTATTAGTGTGGAATTTTTGTGATGGAAAAAAATTTCACATAGCTTTAAAAAAATTATGATGGTATATCTAATATGTAAATAGTCTTATGGATTTAAACTTAATCAATTCACTAGCACTATTGCTTGGAGGCTTCATATAAAAATATTTTAAGAGTTAGTTTGGACAACTGAATGTATTTTAAGAAAGGAAGTAGATTTATAATGAATATTCCAAAAGTATTGTTTCTTTCTAATATAAAATGATTGTCCTTGGAATTAGTTTTAATAACTGAGCATAAGCCTGGAATACTGTGAATCAGGCTGTTTCTCTTGGAATAGATTTTTTAAAGATATAGTTAAGGAGGAGGCGGGATAAAAAAGGAATTATTAGTGAATTTTATTCATCTTATTTTTAAAAGGAAATCATCTTGGCTTTGTGAATGTTTTAATTAATCACCAAGTTAAAAGTCCAAAAATTATTAATAAATTATAACAGTTCTATAGAATTTTACACTATAATAATAGCTGCTACAATCTTCAACACAATATTATGATTATAATGGTAACACGTTCCCTTTCTGTTCTAACCAATACATGGCTTTCATTAAATACTACACAGGTCTCTGACAGAGTTAATTTTCTAAGCCTGTTCAAAAGGCCAGAAATTACTCTCAGGGAATAAAAACATTATGCTGGAAACCAAAGGCACAGATAAGAGTCTGGGCTTTAATTTAAAGAGAAGAGATGGGTATGGGCAGCAAACAAAGACAGTTGGTGTTGGTTTGAATAGCTACAACTCTCCCCCCACCCACTCAGTTTTTTAGTGCACCATTTTAGATCAATTTAAACCCTTCCAGGCAGAGTAAGGCCCAGGGCCAGCCCCTGAGGCAAACTTGATGACTCCTGTGGCTACTACCTTAGCCACACTTCAGCTTGGGTACTGACATGTAGATGGAGCATACCGGGAAAATGACAGTGGTGTCGCATCTTCCCAAAGGGATGTTTAGGGGAGGACAGGACAAGTGTAGAGCCTATAACTAATTTGAACAAATTTTTTAAAAATTGAAAAAATAAAGAACTCTACTATAAAACCATTAATGTATTCATGACAATTAGATGTGGGATGGGCTAAAGTTTATTATATTCCTATTAAAAGCAAGTGGGCTAGGTCATTGTGCAAATAAGATCATGGACTGCAGACCAGCTTTTGTAATTTTTTAAACAATTTAATCCCTAATTCATTTATTCACTTTTCAAATTTTTGTTACAATGCCTATTATATGTTGAGTGCTGGCCAGAAATTTTCAGATTCAACAAGTGAAAGATATAGACTCTGATTTTAAAGGGGCAAACATATAAGAAAATCAATAAGTACACACAACAGTGGAATAAAAATAAAATAAAAATGAACTTGGAGCTAGAAAAAGTCCAGAAAGTTTCCTGTGAGAGAAGAAAAGAGAGACAGGGTTGTGCTCAACTGTGGAAGTAATTTTGAAGATCCAGTAAATGTTGACCAGATGCATTTGGGTCAAGGAGCACGAAGAGCTTATGCAAAGGGATTGAAGCCTGGGGAAGCATGTCCAGTTTGGGGAAACAGTGAGTGATAACAAGGCTGGGAACCAGGGTCTTGTGGTAGCAAGGTAGAACACAAAGCTGGATATACATGCAATTTAAGAGCTTTCTATTTCTTGCCATTGGCTTGAATTTTGTCATGAAGGCTGTGGGAAGCTGTGGGAAGCTACTGTCACGTTCTTGGAGTTGTGCTCTCGTCAGATCTATGGTCTGACCATAGCAGGGATAAAAGGTTAGAAATAGAGTGGAAGAGGCAGGGCCACCAAGTTGGAGACTCTCAGTAATCCAGGTGAAAAATGGTCATCTTTCTTCATCAGTCTCTATCCACATCTTCATGCATGCTTGCATGTTAGATTTGCTAAAACTTGATATGCCTGCCTCTTCAGAGAGTAACTGTGCTAATAATGATACCATTAAATTCTGGGAACAAGGCCTCCTTTAAATGTACATATGTTGTCTGAAAGAAGCATCCGTCATCAGGTCACATGCTGTGTTAGCCAGTGGTCTCTTACCCAGGATCCTCTAAAAGAGTGGAATGCAGAACAGGTCACTTTTGATTGGGAATAGAACAGAAGAGATAATGCTTTCTTCTTAATAAAGCATCACAATTGAGGGTCCTGGGATGTATTAGAACCTAAGGGACGGGATGCCAAATGAACATGGAAAAAAATGTGAAAGAACAGAGCCAGATAGAAAATTCTCCCTTCATAATATTTTTGAAGGAAACCCCAAATTAATAGCTGGTTAGATGTGTAGAGGTCAGAGATAGAGGCCAGGCTGTTTTTCTTAAACATCAGGACCATATCTCACTGAGGGTAGTTTTCTAATGTTCAAATGTCCAGGTGGAAGTCTATCTCTGGCAGTTACATTGTTTGTACTTAAATTCCTTTAGAATTTCAGAGTTTGATTTCTTCTTCTTGTCAATATTTTCTGGCATAACACTCTATTTCTTGGTTTCTTTTTTTTTTTAATGTTGCAGTATTTTGGTGAAGTTTTTATATATTAGATGTCTTTTGTCAGATGGTTGTCAGCGAGAGGCTGCCATCTTTTTAATCTGTTTTTGAGGTTTGGATTTTATACATGGGTGTCTTCAGGTACGTACACCCATGAACCAGAAGTTGCAGAGAAATTCACATGCTATTTAAATTTCTCCAAGTAATGTTTCATTATTCCTGAGCCTTAGCTAAATTTTCAGATAAAGAAATGAAAAGAAAAAAAAAATGGACCTAGTATGAAATTCATGAATTGAAAAATGTGAAATGTATTTATTGAAATAGGCAGGGCCTCAAAACTAAAGTTCTTTCTTTAATAGTAAGTTTCTGGCTATTGACTACAGGTAAATTGTGACTTTTTAATGTTTTTGTTCTACATTAAATGAAAACTAGGTGTCCATGAGCCAAAGGTTAAAGGGAATTTGTCTAAGCAAGTGATTTTAAGTATTTATTCATATGATTAACTAGCAAGGTTCTTTAAGTCACTGATTGGTTTTCATAAATCCTATACATCTTTATTGGGGAGCAAAATATGGACATCTTGTACCAGTTGTGCACTGAGCTATTAGCAAGTTATATATTTTTGGAAGAAAAATTAGGAGGAATGGAAGGAAGGATATCTTTACTGAAATTTTAAAAAAGAAATTCCCACCTCTTTTTCCTTGCCAATGCTCAAAACTGAGTGTGAATTTGGTGGCTGCTGGATGTTTTTGCTGTGGATCTTTGGTCCAGTGTACACAGTTCAAGCCTTACCTGTCATTTCTGATCCCTGGCTCTAAACCCAGGGTTTTTGTAATCAGTACAATCTGATAGTTTGAAAAGGTATGAAAGAGATTCTTTGCCCCTCTATCTTTGCCTTACATTCATGGAATCTTCTTTTGTTTTAATTACTACAGGCCAAGTAGTAGATTTTAGAAGATAAAACTCTTCACTCAGAATTCTACCAGGGAAAGTACATTATTCAGAAAAAGCTCTGCTTGTCTCAACATGGATAAATCTTGACAACATGAACTTTGAATGAAAAAAGCAAGTCGAAAAGAATTTTAATGATACAACTTATAAATTTTAAAATATATTTTTATACCTACATACATCTCTCAGAAAAATACATTTATATTCACAAGGAAAATGAACTCTAAGTGAGTGCTAATTTGTGGGGAGGGAGAAAGAAGAAAAAAACATAAGTGGGCTACGCTGAATGGAGACTGTAACTGTATCTCTCCTTCCTCGAAAATGAATTTATCCAAAGCAAATCTGGCAAATGTTAGTACTTTTAAAATTCAGGCTTATGCTTACTGCAATTCTTTTTTTGTATTTCTGAAATATTTCCTAATTATAAATTTGTAAATTAAACATAATGTTCTTCAATTCCATCCACATTGCTTCAAATGACAGAATTTATTCTTTTTATGACTGAATCCCATTCCATGGTATCTATACATTTCCTTCATCTATTCATTGACAATTAAGCCTTGGGCCATTGAAGTAGTTGTGCTCATTTTGACAAACATTTATTGAAAGTCTACCACATACTGAACATTGAAGATACCAGCATGGGTGATAGGGTCCCTAACCTAAGCAAGTCTCCAGAGGGAGAGAGGGATGTAACAGATACCTTCAATGCAGTGTTGGTAATCACATTCATATATGCAATATTTTCTAAATAGAATGGTTGACTCTCTGATGACTCCCAGTAAAATTTAGGATATTTAAGCCAAACTAATGGCAAAACAAGAGTCATATTTGTTGAATTAAAAAATAACCAACATTCATGTTTCCAGTAGTTGCAAACAAAGCATTCTCAAAGAGAGGCCATCAAAATACACCTAGCCAAGGACTGCCCTGCCCATCTGCCAACCCACAATAGAGCCCAGGCGCAGACGCCCCAGCCACAGACCTGTGTGAGAGCCCAGGCCTAGGACTGCCCTTGTGCAGAGTGGAGGTCCATGCCATTGCTCCATTTTGGGACACTGCAGCCATATTCATACCCTTCTCCATGTAGTAGCCTCCACCTTGGGACAATAGCAGGGCCTGGAGGCAGCTGCATGCCACAGCACAGCACGTCACAGCATTGCATCTCTGAACAGGCAGCCTGAAGCCATTGTGAGTCCCACCCCTTCAGGACCATCTCTGAAAGTGGTTGTATCTATCTTGGGCCACCCCCACTGCCATCTAGAGCTACTTCTCCTACCCCTACTACCATCTTTAGTCACAGTAACATTTATCTGTGGACACCTGCTGGGAACTAGAAGCAAATACCAAAGTGAGGTACAGGTAATTTGCAGGGTCACTACAAGATTATAGAGTAGAAGCTGTAATACCTCAGATCCACACTACAAGCAAGGAAGACACATAATCAACATGAAAAAACAAGGGAAGAAAGTGCCCCAAATAAACCAAGATACTACAATAATAGAATCCATTGACAGTGCAGTCAAAGAAATGTCAGAGAAGGAGTTCAGAAATGTTCATAAATGTACATAATGTGCGAATTAAAGAATGACTTAAGTGAGCAAATACAGGCAACCACTGATCACACCAACAAAGAGATAAGGGAGCAAATACAGGTAGCAAAAGCTTACTTCAAGAAAGAGAGAAAGATTGTGGAAAAAAATCAGAAATCCCTGAAATGAAGGAAAAAATAAACTAAATAAAACATGCAATAAAAAGCATCACCAATAGACTAGATCATTTGGAAGACAGTATCTCAAATAATGAAGACAAAATATACAAACTTGATAATAAAGTTGACCACACAGTGAAGGTGGTAAGAAACCATAAACAGAACATCCAAGAATTATGAGATAGCATCAAAAGACCACATCTAAGATTTATCAGGATAGAGGAAGGCACAGAGTTCAAACCAAAGAAATGCACAATTTCTTCAATGAAATAATATCAGAAAATTTCCCAAACATGAAGAATGAATTGAACAATCAAATACAAGAGGCTTATGGGACACAAAATGTACAAAATTACAACAGATCTACACCAAGTCACATTATAATGAAAATACCTAACATACGGAATAAGGATAGGATTTTAAAAGCCGCAAGAGAGAGGAATCAGATTACATATAGGGGGAGACCAATTAGGATCTCAGCAGATTTTTTTTAACCCAGACCCTAAAAGCCAGGAGATTATGGAACAACATATACCAAGCTCTGAAAGAAAATGGATGCCAACCAAGAATCTTATATCCAGCAAAATTAACCTTCAGATTTGATGACAAAATAAAAACATTTCATGATAAACAAAAGTTAAAAGAATTTACAGAGAGAAAGTCTGCACTATAGAGCATTCTTAGCAAAAATATTCCATGAGGAGGAAATAATAACCAACAATGAAAATCTGCAAAGAGAGGAACTGCACTAAAGGAAAGGCCAATCAAAGGAAAAAACAAGTCAAGTTAAAGGCCAAAAATAAACCAAAATAACTGGGATTACAAATCATATTTCCATAATAACCCTGCATGTAAATGGCCTAAACTCATCAATTAAAAGACGCAGACTGACACATTGGATTAGAAAAAAAGACCCAACAATATGCTGCCTTCTAGAGACTCATCTCACAGGAAAAGACATCCACAGACTGAAAGTGAAAGGGTGGCAAAAAACATTTCACTCACATGGATCCACATAAACAAACAAGGGTTTCCATTCTCATATCAGATAAAGTGGACGTCAAACCAAAATTAGCAAAAAAGGATATAGAAGGACATTTTATATTGCTTAAGGGAATCATATATGAATAAGACGTAACAACTGTAATATCTATACCCAAACAATGGGATATCTAGGTATATCAAACAAACCCTTCTCAACTACAAGAATCAAATAGACCACAACACAATAATAATGGGTGACTTTAACACACCTCTCTCAGCACTGGATAGATCTTCCAAATGAAAACTAAATAAAGAAACTATAGAACTGAATAATGCAGTCAATAATTTAGACTTCCCAGACATATATAGAATATTCCATCCAATAACAAGTGAATACACTTTTTTCTGAGCAGCACATGGATCGTTCTCCAAAATAGACCATAAGTTATGCCACAAAGCAAGTCTTAGTAAATACAAAAAATTAGAGATACTCTGCATTCTATCTGACCATAATGGAATGAAATTAGAAATCAATGATAAAATAAAAAATAGAAACTACTTCAACACCTGAAGACTAAATAATACACTACTGAATGATGCATGGGTAAGAGAAGACATAAGGGAGGAAATTAAAATCTTAGAAGTAAATGAGAACTCCAATACAACATATCAAAATCTCTGGGACACTATGAAGGCAGTGCTAAGAGTAAAGTTCATTGCATTAAGCTCATTCATCAAAAGAAGAAAAAGTCAACAAATAAATGAACTGACATTACAACTCAAAGCCCTAGAAAAAGAGGAACAAACCAACACCAATTGAATCAGAAGATGGAAATAATCAAAATTAGGGCTGAAATCAATCAAATTGAATCAAAAGAAACAATTAAAAAAATTAACAAAACAAAAATATGGTTCTTGAAAAAATAAATAAAATTTACAAACCCTTAGCCACCATAATGAAAAGGAGAGACAAAACTCAAATTACTAAAATTTGTGATGAAAAAGGAAATATCATGTCAGACACTAATGAAATACAGAAAATAATAAGAAACTATTTTGAACATTTATACTCCAGCAAAATAGAAAACCTCAAAGACACCAAAAAATTTCTAGAGGCATATGACCTATCCAAACTGAACCAAGAGGACATTCACAACTTAAACACATCAATTTCAAGCAAGGAAATAGAAGACACCATTAAAAGTCTACCAACCAAGAAAAGCCCAGGACTAGATGCATTCTCAGCTGAGTTGTAGAAGACCTACAAAGAAGAATTAATACCAATACTCCTCAAATTATTCCATGAAATAGAAAAGGAGGGAACCCTTCCAAACTCTTCTATGAGACTAGTATCACCCTGATACCAAAACCAGACAGAGACACATCAAAGAAATTTCAGACCAATATCCCTGGTGAACATAGATGCAAAAATTCTCCATAAAATTTTGGCAAATTGCATACAAAAGCATATTTAAAAAGTAGTGTACCATGATCAAGTGGGGTTCATTTCATGGATGCAAGGTTGGTTCAACATATGGAAATCAATAAATGTAAGCCATCACATCAATAGACTTAAAGATAAGAATCATATGATTATATCAATAGATGCAGAGGAAGCATTTGACAAAATACAGCACCCTCTCATGTTCAAAACACTAGAAAAACTAGGGATAGTAGAAACATACCTCAACATTGTAAAAGCTATCTATGCTAAACCAAAGGCCAACATCATCCTAAATGAAAAAAAAAAATTAGAAGCCTTCTCTCCAAAAACAGGAACAAGACAGGGATTCCCTCTTTCAACACTTCTATTCAACAAAGTCCTTGAAACACTAGTCAGAGCAGTTAGAGAGACAAAAGAAATTAAAGGGATATGAATGGGAAAAGAAGAACTCAAACTATAACTATTTGCCAAGGGCATGATTCTATACTTAGAGGATCCAAAAAATTCCACCAGAAAATTTCTAGAATTAATAAACAAATTCAGCAAAGTAGCAGGATATAAAATCAACACCCATAAATCAATTGCATTTCTATACATCAGTGATGAATCTTCTGAAAGATAAATTAGGGAAACTACCCCATTCACAATAGCCTCAAAGGAAAAAAAAAAAAAACCTTGGGAATCATTTTAACAAAAGAGGGAAAGGGGAAATACTGGGGAATGAAACACAGCAAATAATGTCATATGCACATATAACTATATCACATTGAATCAGTATTATGTATAATTATAATTTACAAATAAAAACATTAAAATAAAAAATATACCTAGCCAATGCTTACATAGAATCTATTTGAATGAATATTTGTTACGCACCTTAGTAGATATTCCCTAAATGGTCCCTTCCATGTCGGACTTTATGTTTTATTATTATTATATTTTCATGGAAACATTGTCTTCCCAGCTAGAAAATCAACTTTATAGAGATGACTTATTGATTTTCATGTATGTATCTCTGGAATTTTTAGTACAGTCATATACAAACAATAGCAATAGTTAAATTTTTATTGAAGGCCTACTATGTGCTGTGGGAATATAGGAGTGTTTTTTAACCCCAAACTCAATATTCAGGGCCAGGGACATGAAGAAAGTCATCTGGAGTTCAGATCAGCATTGCCAGAAATCTCCTGATACAGTATATGAAGACTTTAATGCCACATACTAAAATGGTGCACTTGTCATCCATCACTTCAGGAGAAAAAAAACCAGTTACAACAACAAAAATAAATAAGTAAACAAATACATGAATAAACCAAAAACCACTACAATTAGTTACCAAGAAGGCCAGCAAGGGAGTTTGGAATCCTAACAATGTCCTATTGGCTCTCCTTTCTGAGAAAATATCCACGGAAAACACTGAACAATTTTTTTCCAGCTAACTTTCATCCAAAGAAAAACCACCACACAATTTGGCATTCCACTGTTTTGGGATAGATATAACAGGAAAAAAAGATCGTCTGATCTATTAATAGCTACACTTGGTGGCTAACAGATTTTCACCAACAATTGTTAAAAATAGAACAGTAAATATTTGACATCTCAGCTTTAATTAAAATAAGCATAATGTGAGACTGGGGTGATAAGGATATGAGAGCACCCTGATAAACTGCAAACAGGGATCAGGTACAATATGAGTCACAGTAGTAAATACATATTACACCTGTTAGTTTCATAGCACACATGCTTTCTGGGGACCTTATTGAGTTTATGTTATTTGCATGCATTGTCCTCTTAGCAACCAACAACTTGGGGTTATAAAAGTTTTACTTTAAAAACCTGTTTGTGGAAAAGAAAATTTTTATCTGTGTTCAGAAAACAATATTGATAATAATGAAATGTTTAAAAAAATCAAGCAAATCCAGAAGAATTTAAAGCAATCCAGATTGCTAAGGAATTAGAAAGTAACACAATTTAAGGCACAGTTTCAGGTAGCAGTAGCTGAAAGGTAAAGAAGGTGGGGTCATAGCATCAAGAACAGTAAAGATAGACCCTTACTCTGTTTTTGGATGGCTAGTGTAGGTGGGTAAAACCCTGTCTTCCTTTCTAACCAAATCTGCTCACATCTACTCGTCCTTGTGGGCTCTCTCCTAGTGGGGACTAACCCTACACCAGGGCATATAAAAAAGAGAGTCCTCTTCTTTCTAGAACAAAGGAGCTGGAATTTGACTTCCTCTTTTGCAACCTGAATTATCTAATTGTGTCCTGAATTGCAATTGCTCATTTGCTTCCTAAAAGTCAGCTTCCAAGTGTTTGCTGGGCCAAACTCCAGAATATAATTGGCCTCTTCGTTTTCATTTTCATTTCTTATCTCAGTCCCATCTCCTGCCCTCTTTCCATGGTTCAGTGCTGTCAGTGGTAATGGTGATATTTATAGTGAACTAATGTTTGTTGAGTTCTTGACTATATGTCAGCACTGTTATAAGCACTTTTCAAGTATTAACTCTTTTAGGTCTCATATACAAGTTAAAGTTGATAAAAATTTCTGTTGCTATTTTATGGATGAGCAAACTAAGGTACAGTTAATAATTGGCTGAGCCTGAATTGAAATTTGGGTACTTCACTGTTTCACCCATGCATATGCTGACTTTCATGTGAATCTATATTAATAAAATTGCTTGGGATAATGAAGGGCATGGAAGAAATACCATGACTTCCAATGTGTCAATAGTACCTTCACGTAAACTAAATGCTTTTTGATGCTAAATAGCGTTGTTATAATGAAATCCTTTGGTGGTCATAAGAACTGATTTTGTGCATATTAGAGTAGTGGTCATTTTTTTCATATCCATTCCAACTGTGTGTGCTAAAGAAGTCAAAAAGAATTCAGATGAGATGCCTAGTAGAGGAAGCCAGATATACAGAAAATCACACTAGTATAAAAGATGCCATTATGTGTATCAGCATACAATAAATTATGATCAAATTTATCAAAAGTAAATAATGGAATATCTCACAACTGTCCTGAGCAATCTAATCTCATCAATTATTAGTCTAATCAGGAATCCTAATTACAGCTTGTTCATCTTCTATTGTATGAAGAAAAGATTTCACAGGAACGTGGAGTCCGACTAAACTTTCCTGATCATTTCATATTCTTATTTAAATGATAGCTACCAGGATTTTGTAGTAGTGAAGATTTTGTGCTGGTTCTGATTGTTTTCTTGATGGCCATTTTGACACTTGGTAATTGGCTGTTAGTTCTGGTGTGATGTTGACATATCTTGGGATTCTCCAGGTCTAATAGAGGCTTGTGACAACCTCCAATCAACATCACGCCCTGGGTTATTATCAAATCATGCACAATATCTCCCAGAGGCAGGTTGTGGTAATGATGGATGAGAATGTCTATTTTGAGTGGCTGCTTAGGAAAGGTCAGAAGTGCAATCTGTATATCAAGCCTCAAAACACTTCAGATGTGATTTTCAAACTGATTGCTGAATCAACATAAGAGCATTCCACGGTAACTAACCTGCGGTCAGAGGACAGGAGTAGGCTGTCACAAGGCTAGCAACGGGGCCTGGTTGGAAGCCTCTAGCAGTATGGCAGAAGTGAGTAAATATTAAGCAGAAGTTTTAGAGAAAAATATAACTCAGACGATTGCATCAGAAGTGAGAGACACCATTGTATAGGAGAAGAAATTATTGACTCTTTCAGAGGAAAGAGGACCTAGAGAAGTCGCGAAATGACTTACACTTCAGGAAAAATACAGTGCAATGTGTATTTGGGTACAGAAGTTTGGCTGGGTGGGGGATTGCTTCATCCATTATGCATCAAATGATCTGGAACTTCAAGAGGAAACTGATACAATAGATTGTTGATTCCACAGATAGTGATTGCTATAGTTCGAATCTGGAATATCCCTCAAAGGCCTCTATGTTAAAGATAATCAGCTTAGTGCTGTTGGGAGCGGTGAAATCTTTAAGAAGGAGGGCTTAGTGACCAGTCTTATGTCACTGGGGGCATATCCTTAAAGGGCATTATGGGACTCTAGCCACTTCCTATTTCTCTTTTGCATCCTGGCCATGAGATGAACAGATTTACTCCTGCCATGATGTGTTGCCACAGACCCAAAGCAACAGGGTCAGTCAATCATGGACTGATACCTCCAAAACTGTGAGCCAAAATAAACCTTTTCTCTTTATAAGTTGATTTGTCTTGGGTATTTGTAACAATTGAAATCTCATTAACATAGTAATCCAGCAGGCAGGGTAAATATCAGTGAAACAGGCAGGCAGATCTAAGGTGAGGGCAGGATCAGATCCTATCTTTTTCATGAATGTTTGGCATTACTGTTGATTTTTCAAAATATTATATTAAAATATTATTTATTTTGATGATTGTGGGTTTTTTAAAGTTTTTTTTAGTTGTTGATGGATTTTTATTTTATTCATTTATTATTTATATGTGGTGCTGAGGCTCAAACCCAGTGCCTCATGCATGTTAGGCAAGTGCTCTACCACTGAGCTGTAGCCCCAGCCCTGATTTTGGTTTTTGGTACTCCTTAATTTTTGAATCATGGGGAGAACCTCTTCAGTGCTAGCCCTGCATGACTGCAATTAAAATGAGATGTTCGGGGGGGCTGGGGTTATGGCTCAGCGGTTGAGCGCTTGCCTCGCATATGTGAAGCACTGGGTTCGATCCTCGGCACCACATAAAATAAATAAAGATATTGTGTTCATCTACAACTAAACAAAATATTAAAAAAATAAATAAATAAATAAATAAATAATGAGATGTTTGAAGCTGGCTGCAATGGCACATACATGTAATCTCAGCAGCTTTAGAGGCTGAGACAGGAGGATTGCAATTTCAATTTCAAGGCCAGCCCCAGCAATTTAGAGAGGCCCTAAGCAACTTAGTGAGACCCTGTCTCTAAAAAAAAAAAAAAAAAAAAAAAAGGTGGGGTGTGGCTGGGGATGTAGTTCAGTGGTAAAGTGCCTCTGAATTAAATCTCCAGAACCTCCCTTCAAAAAAAAAAATTTGAACATGTACTATATAGCCCAGTGAATACAATCATTGCATTTTATTTTAGATGTAACCTCACAAGGCATCTGGTGTTATCTTTATGCAGAGGCTCTATCAAGTGGCTTCAAGACCATGCTCAGCTTAAAAGTACGTTTTTAAAATTTTTTTGCCATTAACATTGTTCAGTTCAAAAATTGACACAGTTGTTCCCATTTGAAAATTGGAAAATTTCTTCTAAAACAATTTGAATATATGATTTCTCTTGAAATTGAAGGTCAACACATTGAACCTACATTCTCTCATGGCCGTAAGCTAGCTGGAATATCTTCTCCAATACCTGTACCCACATCATACATGTATGTTACCTTGTTGGTGCTATAGGTATTTAGATTCTGAGCCCTGATGCATATTTTTCAATATTACCTCTTAAAAACAGAATTTCATTCATTTAATGAACATTGGATTTTGTACCTGCTGTATGTAATATAGTGGCCTGAGGAATAAGATGACAAGGTCCATTTCCTCTTGGAATTTATTCTAGTCTTATAGACAATTATTGGTCGAATTATATCCCCTGTAATAAATTTTAAGTTTAAGCCCTAATCTTAGTACTTGAGAATGTGACCCTTTTAGGAAATGGGGTTTTACATTGGTAATTAAGTTAAGATGAGGTTTTTTTTAGGATGGACCCTAATTCAATGGGACCGGTATCATTTAAATAGGGGGAAATTTGGACAGAGAGACCACTCAGAGGGAAAATGATGTGAGAAGACAACCAGGCCACTGGAGTGATACATCTAAAAACCCAGGAACAGCAGGAACAGCCAGAAAACTCCAGAAGCTAGAAGAATCAAGGAAGGATTTGCCCTAGTAACTGTAAGAGAAATCCAGGCCCTACTCCCATCTTGATTTCCAACTTCTGGCTTCCAGAACCTGCACCATACATTTCTGTTGTTTTTAGCCAGACAAGCTTCTGTTACATCATTACAGCATTCCCAGGAAACTAAGACAGACAGTTACTCAAATAACATTTTGAGTGACTACCTAAGGTTGCTGTTGATCCGGTAGTGAAGTGAGGCTAGAGAGCGCTGCAGGAGTGTTCTGGGGCATGGGGACGGATCCCATTGGAACTGGAGGGGTGCATTTTTCTGAAGAAGGTGTTTTTTTGCTGAGGTTCGAAAGGTAAGTAGAAGTTGCATCCTGGCAATGAAGAAGAGAGGCATGGTCTAAGCTGGAAGAACTGGTATGTGCACAGGCACTACAGGAACAATGGGGAGACAGGGTGCATTAAAGAAACTGGACTTCAAACAATTGCTGAACCACAGAGGGAAAACTGTGGAGTCCGGTGAGTTGGGCCCTAGGTAGCAGGGTGTATTAACTATATAATTTTGGAAAAGTCACTTAGCATCACTGGACATAATAGCAGTGTGTAGTTTAGACAGTTCTTAATGAGAATTAAATGCAATACTAATGGAGTGGTCTGAAATGAACGCCTGGCTCATAGTAATTCTTTGATAGATATTACCTAATGTTGGTATTCTGTTATTATCGACAAAGCAAGGATATTCAGGGCCCTGGGTTGTCAAGGATATTGTAAGGTCTTTCCTGAAGGGGATGGGAAACTAGTGCCTGATTTTATTTGGGGGCTTCAACACAACTAAATTTTATTTTTAAAAGTTCCATGTGGTTGCAGTATGCTAAGTGGATTGGAGATCAATGAAGGGGCCAGGAGCAGAAGACCCTAGGAAGAGATGGCCCTGGAGGCAAAAATGATGGCAGTAGTTCTGTCTTAGTCACTTTGCAGGGTTTAGGAAAATCCCATGACCACCTTCACAGATTGCAGAATTCAATAAAAATCCATTTTCTTCTCTATCTTAGAGTTTTCTTATAGAACAAATACATCCTGGGGTGATACATGAATTTTTCAATCTCAGTTCTTACATAAATTCAGCAAGTAGCCTTAGGCAACCCTTATGTGCTCATTCAATCATAGACACTGAAAGGGATAAGGGGAAAGTAGATTCTATACATACGGTGAAGTCAACATCTTTGATTACTGAACACATTAAAAAATGTCTTTAGGAGATTCCAAACACTCACATTCTGTTTGCTGCTTTATTGCCTTTAAGCTGTGTGACTTCATTTTAGAAGGGAAATTGGATTGATTTGTTCTTTACAAAGCCACAGTCAGTACTGTCAGAATCTGTGGTCTCAGGTGAAGCAGGATGCTATACTGGGCAATGTTCACAACAAATACAAGTTTCAAATAAAGGACTGGATGTGCCAAAAATTCATTAGGTAATGAAAGCCCTCAAGAAACATTGAAAATGCTCTAGTTCTCTCTGGATTTATGGTTGATTTAAAAATGCATAACATTTGATATAATTGGCTTGCTTAACCTAGGCAGAAAAGAAATTATCTAATGGATTCATTGTTAATGGAGGATTGATTCCAGAGGTAGAAAATACTGATGTCTAGATATGTACTAGCTCAATGTCCATTTCCTGGTGATAGTTTCTTATGCTACTCAGCTTTGACAGGTGTAAGGAAATTTAGTTCTTGAATTCTTTGTGTACCAGGTGAATGAGAATGTTTTCTGAATTTATTTTAACAGAGTATCATGTTATAAAGGTTCCTTCTCTTCATAATGCCCTTATTCCCTACTGGAGAAAACAGCATATTAATATTCTTATTTTTAATAGTTAATAATTATTATGTATGCATTAATTAAAACAATGATCTTTCTATGTGGAAAATATGTGCTTTAACTTGCATGTATTTTCAACACTAAAAAGAGATCATATTAGACTAAGCTCTACAATTATTTTTAAAAACTTATCTCAATTAAAAACTTACCTTCAAATGTTTATGTATATTTGTTTCAAAGTAAGTACACAAAGCCATTATTAAAGATGTCTGAGTATTGTATATCTTAAGGCAACTTTTCTTTTTATAAAATGAACCAGCTAGTTTTGGTGAATTTTACAATTCTGGTAAAATGACATTTGGTTCTTCCTTCAGGGTGAGGCACTTTACTCTGAAACCCTCTCAGTAACTCAGTGATGTTTTTCTAAATAGATATGAAGATAGTTTCACTAGTATCATTCTTTCCTTAGTATGTGAGATCCATTGTGATAGGATTTGGTGGTTTTCACTGCTTTATAATACCAAATGGTGTAAAAATATCTTTCTGATACATCTGTAAATGTTTAACTATAAATAGTGAATAAATACGTCAGTTATACCATCAATGGCATATGACATGTAAATGGTGTTGCAAATGGAAAAGTTTTTGAACTTCACACTTCATGGTTGAGAGTGGATGTGGATATATGCCAATGCCTGCCATAATTTGCCAACTCCGTTGCCATCTATCCCATTTCTTACCACTGCTGAAACTGCTTTGGTGACTGTAAGCTATTGAGCAGAGTGAGCCTGGATCTTACCTCTTGTCTAATGGTTCTCAAGATGTGGTCCTTGGATTAGTAGCACCAGCATCATCCAATGACTTATTATTCATACCACTTCTCAAGCCACCCTAGACATAATAGTGAGAAACACTGGGGGTGGGCTCAGCAATCTGTGTTCTAACCAGCCCTCTAGGTGTTTCTGATGCCTGTTCAAGTTTGACCTGTGCTGTATTCATATGTGTATGGACATTGACCTCATAATTCCTTTTTCCATTCTTACCATGATTTCTGACTTCCTTTCTGATTGACACATTCTAATTTAGAAAATATTAATTCCTTAAAATGAACAAATTTTGATCTTTGGGGAATTGCTGTTTTATACTAATTTGCATAGCTTGGCTCTGACATTTTATAGGATTGCTTAGAATTTGACTTCTAGAAGCTATATTAGTTATCTATTGCTGCATGATAAGTTACCCCCAAACAAAGCAGCAGAAAACAAGAAACAATTATGATCTCACAGTTTTTGAGACTCATGAATCTGGAAGCACCTTATTTGCATAATGGTGGCTCAAGGTCTCTCAAGAGATTCTACTCACGTATTGCGTGGGGCAATAGACATCTCAAGGCTTGACTGAGGAAGGATCTGCTTTGAAGTTCACCTATGTGGCTACTGGAAGACTTTAGGGGATCTCCTCCCAGACTTATTCATGCAGGGCATTCCACAGGTTTGCCTTACAATAAAGCAACTGTATTCCATCCAGGAGAGACCTAAAAGAGCGCACACAAGAGGGTAACCGCAGTCTTTTTATATCCTAATCTTGGAAGGAGCATTCCTTGTGCTCAATTCTATCCATTAGAATTAAATCAGTATAATTATCGTCGGTATGTAAGACTGCAAATTGGTACAACCACGATGGAAAGCTATATGGAGATTCCTCAGAAAACTTGGAATGGAACCACCATTTGACCTAGTTATTCTATTCCTAGGTTTATACCCAAAGGATTTAAAATCCACATACTACAGTGATGCAGCCACATCAATATTTATGCCAGCTCAATTCACAATAGTTAAACTCTGGAACCCACCTAGGTGTCCTTCAACAGATGAATGGATAAAGAAAATGTGGTACATATACACAACGGAATATTACTCAGCCTCAAAGGATAATGAAATTATGGCATTTGCCAGTAAATGACTGGAACTGGAGAATGCTATGCTAAGTGAAATAAGCCAATTCCAAAGAACTAAAGGCCAAATGTTTTTTTTTCTCTGATATGTAAATGCTAATTCACATAAGGGCGGGGAAGAATAGAGGTACTTCGGATTAGGCAGAGAGGAGTAAAGGAAGGGGAGGGGATTTGAGGGTGGGAATGAGAGTAGAATGAATTGGACATTATTACCCTATGTGCATATATGATTACATGACCTGTATAGTTCTACATCATGCACAATCAGACGAATGAGAAGTTAAACTCCATTTTTGTATGATGTGTCAAAATGCATTATACTGTCATGTATAACTATTTAGAACAAATTTAAAACATTTTATAAAAGTATTAAGTTAGTATATACAGTCCATATACAAGGAGTGGGGGCAGCACAAGAGTTTGAATATCAGCTGGCAGGAATTAATAACTCATTGAGATTCTATTTAAAGACCTCCACAAAATTAAATTATTTCACTTTCTCTTTTTCCTTGAATTGCATTATTTCAATTAGGGCTCTTGATTTCAAATGTCAGAAATCTCAACCCGAACTGGCTTATATAAATATAAAATATGTGTTATCTTAAGGTGTGGTGTGATATAGGTATCTGGTTAAATGTTATCACCTGCACTTGGTGATCTTGGTCATGTTTGCTCTATGTTGGCTCCATTCTCAAGTGTCTTCTACCTTCCTGTTCAAATGGAAGCCTCTAAGACATTCGGATTCAAAGTCAGTGGAGGAGAAAAGAAGTCTCCAGTGGTGAGAGAGACTCTTGGCACAAGTCCCTTTGGCTGAGTAGGTCACAGGCCCATGCCTGAACCAGTCAAGAGGCTGGAAAATCATGGCTGTATTGGCTGAAACCTAGGGTGCATACTCTATTTGCAATCAGGGATGAGTCTCCCAAGGAATCCAATAGTTATGAAAGCAAAAGATAGGTGCTTGGAAGAGGCCATGTCATACAGGCACCTCACCCAAGGGCTGCCAATATTGTCCTCTTTGACTGAGTTTGCAGTCAAGTAGAACCTCTAGGAAAATGACTCCTCCCTATCATTCCCACTCCCCATGCCCTAATGGATCACAAGGTCCTATTGATCTCCTTCCACTTTTTGCTACCACCATCCAAATCACCATGATTCTCTTACTCACACTGGAGCAATAATGTCTAAATTCATATGCTTATACATTTTGTTCCCCTTCTTTCTGTTCTCTAGATAGCAAGCAGAAGAATTTTTTAAAAATATGTCTGATGAGACTTCTTTGTGATGAATATTCATCAACACTCCATTCATTAAAGTCCAGAAGCTGTAAGACCTGGTCTCTCCCTGCATCTCTGGCTAGATTACTGTCCACCAGCAATCCTTGCTCTCTGAGCTCTCCAGGTTCTTCCAGCTGCTTTCTACCACAGTCTTTACAAGCTTCTTGTTGAGTAGGCTCCTTGCATACATTATGCTTCTTATGCATAATGCTCAACAGTATGTTCATTTTCAGGGACCAACTTCAGTGCCACTTCTTTAAACAGGTTTTCTCTGAACTTCTAACACTAAATACTCTTACAGTGCCCAGTAATTTTTTAGGACACTTAATTAGAATTTGAATTTTATACTTGTCCAGTACCTACTCTATACAGATTATACCAGTCAAGAGGCTGGGGAATCATGGGAATACATATGATTATCTAACTTTGATCTTTTGTGAATTCAGTGAGTTATCCTTATTTGGTAGATTAAGAACCTGATGGTCAGAAAGATAAAGTGACTTCCTCTAGTTTCTGAAGTAGTCCTCCTGTATGCAGTACTCGGTAAATATTTGATAGAGGCGATTTATTCTTCCTTTTTTGATATCTGTGCAATGATTTTACCTAGAAGATTAAATGAATTTCAAAATTCATTACAGAGTTGGAATTTCTTGGTGGTCTTACTTGTTCAGGAACTCTCTGATTCATGGGATTAGTACAGGTAAAGGAGAGAATAAAATTCCTTTGGGAATCTATAATATTGAGTACATAAATGCTGCTATAGATCAGATATTGATGTCTCCCAAAGGCCTGTGTGTAAAAGGTTTGTTGCTCAGGGTGGCAGTATTTGGAAGTGCACCTTTAAGAAGTGAGGGCCTTTGGATAACTCCTTAGATCATTGGAGGTATGTCCCCCTTCCCAGAGAAAAGGGACTGTGAGACACTGGTATAT
The DNA here is from genome assembly GCA_004024805.1 of Geosciurus inauris. Taxonomy (NCBI): domain Eukaryota; kingdom Metazoa; phylum Chordata; class Mammalia; order Rodentia; family Sciuridae; genus Geosciurus; species Geosciurus inauris. The sequence goes on from PVHX01004672.1 coordinate 96,600, forward strand.
TTCATTGTTCCCTTTTTCCTCCTGGCTCATAATATAAGCAGTCTCTGTCACATGCTCCCTCCATGATGTGTCACCCTTCCTAGAGGCCTGAGGAATGGGGCCACATGATTTTGGATTGGAATCTTCAGAATTATAAACCAAAATCAAACTTTTGTCTTCATAAGCTAATTGTCTCCGACATTTCAATATAGTAATGTGAAACTGACAAATACATATGATTATCTAACTTTGATCTTTTGTGAATTCAGTGAGTATCCTCATTTTGTAGATTAGGAACCTGATGGGTCAGAAAGATAAAGTGACTTCCTCTAACCCACATGGTTCAGAAGTGGTGGAGATAAGATACCCATAGAAATCTTTGACTCCAAAATCCCAGATGTGGTTGGGAATATGAAAAAAGACAGTAGAATGCTCATTTCTTATTTTTTTCCCACTAGGGCATTTTTGAATAGGCAAGGTCAAAAAGCAAAATAAACATAAAAGTGAATTTTTTTTTTTAATCTCACAGTGCTTAGTTGGATCTGAAAGCACTAGAATGAGGGCAGTATAGACTTTGGAGAGCTAAAGCTTTTTATTATATATTTCAGATTTGCCTATCTATTAAAATGAAGTTAAGGGATATTCAGTAATCCTGCAGCATGGAAGAAATAGAATCCATCTACCCTTTCTATTGAACTTTTGATGGGATTTGTATGCATTGCAGGCATAAATTTAAACAAGATAATCCATCCTACTTCTCTGTTTCTCCAGTTTCAGTGATAGACAAAGTATTTTTCCTTTTTCCCTCTTATTTCAAACACCATAAGTATATATTGGCACAAGAGGGATCTTAAAGGAGCAGGAGTATTGAAGGAGGTGGACCGTATGGGGTTGCACTGGAAAGCAGGACTGGAGTCAGTGTGATTGGTTGGTTTCTTGGGTTTTCAAATTATTTTTGAGGCTACATCTTTGCTTACTGACTTGTTGGAGTGATTCCTGCTGTTACAGTGTGGAGTCTCCCTCTTCATCCCTTCCCTTCTTTTCCGTGTAAGCCTCTCTGTAAGGCACACTCACCCCCATTCCCACTTCAAGCACCCTACATGCATGTGATGGATGATGGAAAACAACTCTTACATATGAACTGATAGGAAAAGTGACAATTCAGAGTTGAAGTTAGGGGTGAGACCTAAATGCTGTGAGTATGGAAAAATGGAAGTACTATACAGACCTACATAAATAACATACAGCCATCTTTAAACTGTTCATCAATCTCCCACTGTAGTAAACATTAGATCATTTGACAAGGGATCAGTGTGTGTGTGTGTATGTGATATCCTGGTTTGAAATCTTTGGAAGAAGACCAGGTGAATGAAAATGTCAGTTTTTTTTACTAGTGATCATACTTTCATTTGAATGTTTACTGTATGCTTATTTAGCACCAGTCACTAGTTATTATATATATATCATGCTGAACAGAGAAACATGGAATATGATATCACTGAGCTTACAATCTAGTTTAACAAAGCACAACACAGTGTGACAGTGCAAAGACAGAAGTACAAGTTGAAGCAGGAGGATTGCAAGTTCAAAGCAAACCTCTGCAACTTAGTGAGGCCCTAAGCCACTTAGTAAGACTCTATCTCAAAATAAATAAATAAATAGTAAATAAATAAATAAATAAATGGGGCTGAGGATGTGGTTGGATGACGCTGGGTACAATCCCTGGTACCAAAACAAAAACAAGTTTAGTTGAGAAATAGCTGGTAAAACACCTGATTGTGAGGTTTCTGGGACAACTTCTGATAGCACGGAGGATTTGAAGGATAATAACCTGAGATGGTTAGTTTTATGACACTTTGGCTAGGCTCTAATACAAAACCATTCAATCAAACTCTAATCTAGAATCTAAATGTTGATGTGAAGATATTTTGTAGATGTAGCTAATATTTACTACCAGTTGATTTTTAAGGAAAGGGGAGATTAGTCTAGATAATGCAGGTGGGCCTCACTTAAAAGCAAAAGGTAGACTTTCCGGAAAAGAAGAAATTCTGCCTCCAGTCTGAAGCATCAAGTCTTGCCTGAGTTTCCAGTATGCCAGAACTGCCCTACAGATTTGAGAATGACCTGTCAACATCCATAATCATAAGGCAATTCTTTAAGATAAATCTTTTATCATGCCTTTGTGTGTGTGTGTGTGTGTGTGTAAGAGAGAAAGAGAGCGTGCGCATGAACACATTTCCTGTTTCTCTCTGGCAAATATCTTAGTCATGCAAGGTGTGAGGTATGTGTGTGGTTGGGTTGGGTGGGGGAAAGTTCAAGGCAAGGTGATGGTACCTAGAAAGGCCTGGAATCAAAGGTTGGATCATGAAGCACATTATATGTGACCTAGAGACTTTGGAAGAGTTTTACGTTTCTGAGAGTGGAAAGATTAGATTCACATTTTGGTAAAGACTTGTGTTACTGTGGAGAGCAGAACTCCAGAAAACCTGCTTTAGAGAAGGATGGATTTTATATATATTAATAGGGAAGAAAGTGCTGAATCTAGTCTAGAATCTAGAATAATAACTTAAGTGTTTTTATTATTGATGGTGGGACAGTCTTGCAAAAGGTTCATAAGCTTCTTTTTGCAGTCACTTTTATAGCTTGCACTAGGAAGTTCTCCTTGTTAACTGGGAAAATAATCCAAACTGGCTGAGCAGCAGTTATGGAAGATGAACTCATACATATAAGTGGGGTGGGAGGATGGAGGTCAGCAGGGGATTCCCGCAGTGAAAGTGGGAAGAGAAAGTTTACAAACGGATTGAAGTTCCACTACATCATGTGTTGTGAGAGGATTCGCCCATTAAAAGGGCAGCATCTAATCTCTTTCTTATCTTCTTCTGGGGGTTCCCTTCTTGCATTCCTGTTGCCACAAGTTCAGGTGTCCCTTCTGAACTTGAGCTGCCTTCTTCGTGCCTGGGAGTGGTCTATACCTGTCAAACTGGCATCTGGAAGGGATAAGGGGACTGGGAGCTTGGAGTTCTGGCTGAAATTCGAGGTCCCCCATACTGAGGCTCCCAACGACAGCCTTTAGCAACCTGTGTCCCCAGCAAAGAGTCTTGCCCCGAGATAATCTAATGGGCGTTCTTCTTTTCCCTCTGCATCCTTAGATGTCTCCATCCTGACTCTCGTTGTAGTCCCTGTCATTTCTGGTCCGGGACATTCTGCTGATCTGCGCTCCCCGTTCATTTCAATCACTCCTGGAGGTGCAGTGGGGGTTGTTGGTGACTAGTTAATACTTTTTCCCAGGTGCAGATTGGAAGAGGGTAGGACTTCAAACCGCCCCGATTCCAGGGGTAGCAGGGAGCTAATGAGGGGCATACCCCTATACCACCCTGGCCAAAGTGGGGGAGCACAAGAAGGTGAGGAAGATGCCCACCTGCAAGGGTCTGGGGATGCGCGCTGCAGAGCTTAGGTCCCACATGCCGCGCACGGACCTGGAAGAAGATGGGATGGAACTCTGGGGGATCTGTATGCCAGACAGAGAGTATGAAAAGATGGTGGGGGGCGGGGCAGGGAGGTTTAGTAGTGGAAGGGGCTGACACCAGGAGAGGCAGCAGGTGAGCCAAGGGGCTGTGCCTGAGGCGGAGAGGCGGGCTGAGCCAGGCTCTGGAAAGGAGCGCCAGCAGGGACGACGCGGGCGAGGATTGGGCCAGAAGGGGGTGCAGAGAGGCGAGCTCAGGCGGGGAGACTGTGAGGGAGGTGGAGGCGAGGGGAGGGGGTTCTGAAAGGAGGGAAAGGAGCCGGTGAGGGGCAAAGAAGCCAGCCTGGAAGGGCGAGCGGCGGAGGGCGGCGAGTCACGGGCACCAAGACCGTGCCACACCCCCACTGCGGGGCACGAAGGGTTTTGCCCGGGGAGACACAGAGACATGCGAAGAGGGGCTGAGCTAGGCTCGCGCACAAAGACGCCGGGGCGCACGGCCACTGGGGCTGCACCGACCGCCAGCGCGCTGCGCCGCGCCGGGGCTGGGCCAGCGCGGAGCCCCGGGCTGAGCGCGCGGCGGCGGCAGCTGCTGGCCGGCGCGGGACCCGGGTCGCCCGCGCTCTCCGGGTGACCCGGGCCCGGCCGCAGGCACGCGCGGGGGCGGCTGAGCCGGAGCCCAACTTGGCCTCGGCCTCGCCCTCTGCCCAGCCCGTCGGTGTCCCCTCCTTCCCGCGATTTCGTTTCTTCTCACGCTCCCCCCACACCCCCTCCCGAGTCCAGCCCCGCTCTCCCCACCTTGTAAAACAAAGCCGGGGAAAATGCCTGCCCATGCAGCTCGGAGCGCGCAGCAGCCCGTCTCTGAATAAGAAGTGAGTACAATGGCGTGTTTGTAAAAAAGCTTCAAGTCCGTCTTTTTCAAAAAACATTTTGAATGCTGCATGCCTCATGCTTTCCAGCGCCTCGCGGGAGAGACCTGGCTATAGAGCAGGAGGTGAGACCCCCGGGTACGCTTCCCACCCCTGCCCCCAGCCTCGCGCTTTCCGGCCCCAGCCCGCCCTGAGAGGGCTGCAGATGTCCCCTTGCCGCAAGCAGACGTTTCCAATCTTGGTTTTGCGTCCAAAGTGTTGGATCATTATCTGGATTTGGAGGCAAACCCATCCCCGAATCTTTTCTTGGCCGCTCCCCTCCTCTCCTCCCGCTGGCGCCTGGGGTCTTTGCATCTGCCGTGGGTATGGGTTTGGAACACCTTGGGAGAGTTTCTGATGCAAGAGGGTTAACCTTTGAGAGTAGCCGACCGGCAGGTTGCATGGTGACCCTCGTCACACTTGTTGCCCATTGCATGGTGGGACACGCAGTGGTGCTGAAAAAAGCTTGTTTCTCCTGCTGCTTGGTGGTCATTTGCGACGAGAACGAAGACATATCAGGGTGAGAAAGGGAGACCAAGACGGACAGGAGACTGTGATGTGCTGGAGGTGGGGGCCAGTAATGAGACTGAGAATGTGTAGAAGGGTCAGCTCTTCTCCCTGATCATACATCGAAACGGGGAGATGGAAACCCAGAGGTAGAGAAAAGGCTGATTTTATATATATGGTATCACACTAGTTCCTTCCCATTCTGTCTGCCAAATGTGCATTATATATATTTCTGCTAATTAAAAGAAATAAAGCAGCAGCTTAAAAGAATTAAACTCCTTCAGAAACACACTGGCACACACATACACACACCATATATATATATATGTATATATATATATACATATATATATATATATATATACACACACATATATATACATTTTCCTCAAAGCATATAATAACAATATTTTAGTGGAATTTGGGGTTGGGATTTGGTATCCTCAAGGTAAACAATCCTGGTGTTTTCCAGTTCTACAGACTAGCAAACCACTGATGTGAAAAATCAGAAAGGCAAGAGCACAGAGATGTGGGGAGGAGAGGCTTGGAAAGCTTGGAGATAATGTGGAGCTTCTGTGTAATTTTCTATTATTTTTTATTCCAAAATTGGCTAAATTTTAGATTATGATTTTTTTTTCTCTTAAACTTACTAAGCAGCTAGGGGAAGGTGCTGCTGAGACTGCAGATAACAGTGAATTTAGCTATTATGAGCACTTCTATTAGAAATGTGTGCGTGTGTGTTTTAAATCAAAACATGAAACATATGCCCAGTACTCATTTTAAATGCAAAGGTGTCTCCTCGTTTGTGGCTTTTCAGAATAGGTGAATGTATCAGGAGAGAAACATGTACATACCTGTGTGCAGAAGGTTGAACCCTTGCTGTGATGAGCTGTATGCATGTGGACTCTCCACTTAGAGCTAGGGGTAGGGTGTCCTTATCACAGCTCTGATTTCATCTCTTCAGTATCAAAACTATTCTCAGCTTTGCTGGTTGGGGAGCCTCTGTGCCATCATTTTACAATACTACTTAGATAATTCAAACAGCTTTGTTTGGAAAGCTTCTTTTTAATGGGCAGCTGAAGATGTATTTTATGAACTCACACTATGGTAGCCTACATCACTATGTTAGGCAAGAGAGCGGAGTAGGGAGCTGTATTACAATTGACACTATGAGCAGATTATCCTTAGGTTATTTCAGGTGGTTGCAGGCTATTTGTGTGCATTTCCATGAAATTTCTTGTATAGTTACCTAGAAGTGTGTTTTAGATTAGGTAATCATTTAATAAAACCTACATTATATACACTATAGCAGTTTTACTTACAACAATTAGAGACTTTAAATTGGCTATTCTATTTGAGTTGGTATTTTGTTTTTAAGTTCCATATATTTTAGCTGTTCTGTTAACCCTTTTTAGTTCAATGCTGCTTTTCTAAGCAACTGTTCTGTAGTGGATGGCTTATTTTCCCCTTAGCAAGTGGAAGTCTAGTAGCTCTTGTATTTTCTAAAAAAAAAAATCCATTAATGATATTTTTGAACAGCTAAGATAAATAATAAATGGATTTAGAGTCACCTCAGTGTATACGGGAATTTGTAAGAGAACATGTAAACACACTCTAATGGAGCAATTAGTTTTGTACAGAGCATGTAAGGTCTAACGTGTGAGCAAAGGTTTTAATTTTTCCTTTTCTTGATGTTTGCCTGTTGAAATGGAAGGGAACTTGTCTTTTCTTCTCTGTACCTAACATTGTGTCATAAGGGTCATCAATAACTTTTATTTTTTAAACATGTCAGAAAATAGTGATGCTTCATACTGAGCCCATTTGGGAAGATGAGCCAAAAGATGGTCCAAAAAAAGAAAGAAAGGAAGAAATTGGCTTGAGTGGTTTACTTATATCTGTTTTACCAGAAAATTAAGAATGATTTCTTTGAGCAACAATATTTTGATTGTCAAACCTTTTTTAATGCAATTACAACACAATTCCTTTATTATAAAATTTATAACAAAAATAAAGTGTTCTTTATATCCATCACTTGCACTATAATGTTCTTGAGAACAAGAATAAACCATTAGCTTTCCTCATGAGCATCTCATTTAGTACCATGAGCTCATGGAAGTTTAGTATGTCTTCGTTGACTCAAATAGTGGGCAGATTTAAATTTAGAAATTAATTAGGAAGCTCTCAGGCATCCTCTTATTTTCTTAAGTTTCTGGGTCTGAATCCTATTTTCTTCCATCCACCTGGATCACCAATAGCAGCACAGAACCAAGACCCAACCCCTTTCTCTTGAACCCATTTATAAGGTCCTGCAGGAGGTCCAGTAAGAGTCCTCCTGTGTTAGGTTCCAGAACTTCCAGGAGAGTAAGCTGTTCAGCCAACCCTTGCTGATTCCTTCAACAACCCCATCCCCCTTTGATCTCCTCTAGCCTAACTCTCCTTCTCTATTGTTATCAGTGGCGGCACCTGACTTGCTGGATCCTAAATCTGCCGCTCAGAACTCCAAACCGAGGCTCTCGTTCTCCACGAAACCCACAGTGCTTGCTTCGCGGGTGGAGAGTGACACAGCCATTAATGTTATGAAATGGAAGACAGTCTCCACGATTTTCCTGGTGGTTGTCCTCTATCTGATCATCGGAGCCACCGTGTTCAAAGCATTGGAGCAGCCTCAGGAGATTTCTCAAAGGACCACCATTGTGATCCAGAAGCAGACATTCATATCCCAACACTCCTGTGTCAATTCCACCGAGCTGGACGAACTCATTCAGGTAATGGCTCCGGAGTAATTGCTACTACATACCCCTGGAAGGAGTAAGGGTAGGGGAGACAGCCAGTGTGCACCTGCCGGCCTGATGGTAGGAGCTCTGTTCCGCCTCTACTTCTTAGCATAGACCTTTTGCCTAATATCCTTGGCCTCTTTTCCTCTTTCCTCTTTCACCTGCTTATCTTCCCCTCCTCTTGTACTTCTTGTCCCACTGTCCCTTCTCATTCTCTCTGCTCCTGCTCTTCTGTATTTATTTCCCTTCCTCTATTTTTTCCTGTTTTCTTTCTCTTTTCCCTGTCTCAGAACTGGTAGTCCATACCTGTGGACATGGGGTTACCTTGCTGGAAGTCTTCATGGATAGGTCCATCAGTGCCCATTAAGAAGCATTGCCATGGCAAATGAAAAGTAAATAAAAGAGCTTTCAGCATGGCAGTGGCCAGTTTAAAATCCAAAAGATGAATCTGTGGTGTGACCCTCTTGAGATGGGCATCCCTTATGATTAACAAGTTGTCACTCGCTCCTTTAATCTAGCCAAGGTATACACTTAACTGCCTGCATTAAGTATTTAGGGACAAGTGATTAATTATTGCTTCTCTAAACCCCAACTAAAAGCAGTTTACTACTACACAGAAAAATAGTTTTTGAATAAAACCAATTCAGTTTTAATTGATAATTAGCAGAACAATAAAGTTATATAAAACATCTTATTTTAAAAGTTAATCCCAAAATTCCAGTTAGGCTTCTTAGAGATAACTGTATTTTTGTTGTAGATTTCTTGTGCATGAAACAATTTATTGGTCAAACCAAGAATTGTAGAATTGCACAAAGCACTATAAAGGAGAGAAATGACTGATTATTAAGGACATTTTAATTGTACACACATATGTTTTCCTCTAGAGCCTACTTTTCTTACCTGGTTTAATTCAAATTGGACTGAAATGATCTATGAGACATCATTTGAACATGTACTTCTGAATTTTATGTTTATTTTTTGAATGAGTGGGAATAGTAGACTTAGGGAAGTATTTTTGATTTTCATCCTGTTGTTTGTTTCCAGGATCTTTACTCTAATTTTGTCTTCTCATGGTTCCCCTAATGCTACTTCTGTCCTCCACGGTCCTTTCTATGTTTACTCTTTATGCATCATTTTTTTATGTAATTTTTATTGAAAACTGTTAGAGCTAAAATTATGGGATCCTTATTGAGCTCCTGCCACATTTAGACATTTCTGCATTTGACTTAATTTTTAAAATTTTATTTTTAAACACACATGGACTTATGTTTTGAAAAACTCTTTACATACTTCCATACTGAATTCTTTACTATTTTTAGATGATAGTGACATTTTCAGTTTGACAGTGAAAACTGTCAACTAATATTACATTATTGTCCAAGCTGTCCCCTTCCTTGGTTCATGATAAATCATTTTCACATCATTCTTTCTTTGTGCTACATAATCCTAAGAATAGATACCTCTACAGAATCCCCATGTGTCTTAGATTTTAGAAGAGCTCTTGGTGTCTCGATGGCATGGTGCAGAGGTAGAAGCTTAAGCACTGGGATTTGACAGGATGTGTTTTAAACTCTGTTTGAGAGCTTACTGGAGATGTCAGCTAGAGCAGTGACTTTTTGCTTTAAGTCATACATGATCTATCTAGAGTGGGGATAGAATGCCTACCAAGTAGGCTTGTTCCAAAGGTAAGAGATATTCTATGGAGAGCATCACTGTACTGACTGTTAAGTTTGTTTGTTGATACTATTCCTTCTGTCTTTCTTACTCATTTCCTGGGTTGTAGCATTTTGATTCAAGTAATTGCATCCTTAGCATGTGAAAGGAAGTAATTTCTCTTGGTCAGGAAAAAAAATAGAATTTCAGGATAGTGCTGGAGGAAATTGTGTGAATTTGAAAATGATCTCGCTGTCCAGTTTTAACCAGATTTATTCAGAACTTTGAAATAGCTTGAAGGCCATTACAAGGAGGGGCAAAATAGTGATGAATATTGATCTTTTTTTGTTGCTACCTTGCTTTTGAAATGGACATGAACAGTGGGTAAAAACATGACCTGATTTTTTTCTTTCTGCTCTGAATGGGCAGTCCATTTTAGCTTTAATCATAGTTACTGCTGATTGAGTATTACTACATTTTTGTGATTATTCAGTAATTTTCAATGCAGAAGCTATTCTTTATTGTCATATCACTCATCTTTTTAATCCAACGACTTTAAAGCATAATTTTTTTCTCCTTGAATATAATTTCTTTTGATAACAGAAATCTTTATAATGTCATGGCCTTAAGGAACAAGGTCAGTAAGTAAGTAGGGAGAAAGGCACCCTAGGCAGTAATCATTTATTAGAATTACATTTTATTCATATGATTATCATAAATTTCCAAGTATTTATTTGGAAAATACTTATTTTCCAAATATTTATTTTCCTCATATTTATTTATTTATTTTCCCCTTCAATAATCTCTTAAAACCTCATGAGTATCTATATTAGACAGTAGTATCACAGCATTAAGGATTAGGAATCTAAGTTGCAGAAAGACCAAGTGATTTACCCCTTGTAGTATTAACAGGATGAGCATTCCCATCTGGCATCTGTCCTAGGAGTCTCTGCTGCTTCCCAGCTTACTTTCTTTTGGTGCTGGAGAGGGAAATAGTTGGAGTGGTTAGCCATTCAATCTCAGTGTTGGTGGAGAAGCAGTTCTGGTTTCCTATCACACAGAGTGGGAAAGGAGGGAGGGTGAGTAGTCAGAGAGCAGTCCAACATCAAGTGCAGTTAACCTAACCTGGTCCCAAGCCCCTAGTTATTAAGTACACCTCTGGACAGACTATAGAAACCTGATTCTATGCTGTGGGTGTCACAGGGTGGGATGACAGAGATTAGAGCATGAAGGCAGATGAGAGCAACTGCCTTTCCTATAATAGGAGCTTATGTGTATGCTCTGTGTACTGCCCCTCACGTGCTCCCATCAACCTTTCAAGACAAGGTCAAGGAGGAGAAGAAATAAGAAGAAACAGATATCTTTTCTGGCCTAAGGTATTTTGAGCAGTGTAAGTTTCAAGTCTCACTACATTTAAATCAATATGATGTCAGTATAGAAAATATATGAAAACATTTTTAAGACTCATAAATAACTATTATCAATAGCCAAATTTTAATGAGCACTTACCATGTGTGAGGCATTCCCCTAACCTTCTACATGTATTATTTCTCTAGATCAACCTTATAAGGCAAGTTCCTTATTATTTGCATTTAGCTTATGTGGAAACTGAGGCAGGGAACTTAATATTCCAAGGTGAAAAGTGGTAGAACTGTTATTCAAATCTAGGTGAACAGACACTAGAGCTTATGCACTTAGCTCTGATATTTATTGCCTCTAAAAAGGTTCCCTGTTATCCTATGTATTAGGGTGTAGTAAGTATTAAGTTATAGTCTTCTTTTCCATAATGATGTATGCTCTTTTCAATATGGAGAGTATATAACCTGGATTTTAATATTCTTCCTGGATAGCAGGATTATCATCAGTATTCTGTTTGAATATGGTGAACCAGTTGAGATCTGGTGATGTGAGACACACCCAGTCTTCAATATAGTTATTTCTAGATTTGCTGAATCAACTTTGGGATTTAAAATATAATGCAAAATCTAATAAAATACATAATGAGATATTTGTCTTTTGTTTTCTAATTTGAGCCCTACTCCTTGTGACCTAGGTCCGAAAGATATTTTCTTTGTTTTTGGGTGAAGAAATAGATATGTTTATACAAGGGCATCTGTTGGCCTTAGGTCTAGATCTTTGGAGTCTTCCTGCCAAGGGGATTATGTTCTCTCTGTACCATTCCTTCTCATTTTGGTTCATTCACTGGCTTTTATTCAGGACCTCCAAGGTGTTGACCTCTTTGCTGGGTACTGAGCCAAAGACAATGATGGAAAAAATCCATGGTTTCTCTTAAGGTGTCCACTCTCACAGTCAAGCAGAGGAGACAGCTATAAACAAAGTTACAATTGGAGTGCTTTAAGATTGGAGCTGGGGTGCTACAGATTGGACCACTGAGGGGGAAATTAACCACTTTATAATAGGAAGTCTAAGAATAAGAGGTGAAAAGGAGAATAGATTCTAAGGGTGCATCAGAGTGAAGTGGGGAAGATAAGAACAGAGGACAGTCTAGGCAGTGCTGGCATGGAGTGACCTGGGTATGAGGAGGAGGGACATTAACAGGTCTAACAGGGTAAACCCTAGCCTCTTTTTCTGTACCAGGGAGATTTGCTTCCACTTCGGCCTGTTCTCTACTTGGAGTAATTGTGCCCTAGTGGACACTTGGTTGTGTATCAGAGGATATTCTTGGAACTACAGGATAAATATATTCACCTTGCTTCCCTAGAATGTCAATAATACTAGACTTAAAAAAATTGTTTAATGTAATTCTGTAATTACTCATTCATCCAAAAATATTTATTGAATGCTTGCTGTATAGATGCTCTAAGCACTAAAATACTTCAATATAGTATAAAATACTGTAGAGAATAAAACAGATGAAAATTCTTGTCCTTGGTGAGCTTATGTTCTTTTGGGGAAGATGGTATGTTAGATAGTGGTTTAAGTTTCAGGAGAATAAATAAAGCATGGGAGAGGGATAGAAAATATTGAATGGTGTTGGTGATGAATTTTTAATCAGATAACTAAAGAAGTGTCACTGATAAGGGGACTTTGTAAAGAAAGGAAACAAGCCAAATGGCCATCTGGGGACTAACACATGGGTGGAGCATGAACTTGGACAAAGGCCCTTACTGAGATGTGAGTTCCTGGCATGTAGCAGAACTGCCAGAATAATGGGAGGGAGTGGTGGAAGATGACATCAGTCAGGTAATGGGGGCCAGTTCATGTAGGGGTCTTGTAAGTTAAAATAAGCACTTTGGTTTTTGGTGCATATAAGTACCCTGCTATGACTACATATAAGCGGGATTACTCTGGCTACTGTGTTTAGAATAGATTGCACAAATGTAGGGATGGTAGCAGAGTGGGCAGTTAGGAAGCTGTTATTATAATCCTGGTGGGAGAAGAAGGCCTTTGAACTAAGGTGATAGCAGTGGGGTGGTGAGATGCAATCAGATCGTGAGTATCTTTGGGGAGGAAAGTCAGTAGGGCTTATTATTGGACCAGATGTGCAGTTCAAGAGATGGGAATCAAGGATAATCCCCCAACTTTTGTCCTAAGGACTTAAAAGTTGAGGTCTCTTCTTTTCCTGACATGGCAAAGAGTGTAGTAGGAAGAGCTAGTTTGTGGAATAATGTTAGCAGCTTGGTTTTGGTTATTGCACTCAGAATGTCAGACAGGTTTCAGTTATTGAAGATTTATGGAACACTAAATCAAAGTACTTACAGATTCACAGTTTATTGCATGAAAACGAGGCACTACGGTATAGCACCCAAACAAAGATGAAGTATCACAGGCAAAGGCTGCCTGACAACAAGGGATCTGGAGAAGCCAGGGACAGCTCCTGGTTCCTCCCTTTGCCCTGCCACATCAGGACATGCTTGTCTATCATCAGGGACCACTGATGTGTGCATGAACGCTTTTGTTGGTCAGGGTTTTTATACACTGCTGGTCATATAGATATATTCTTTTGGATAAACAGTCTTAGTGGTAGAGCTTTCTGGGAGTCTTAGTGAGACCAGGTGCAAGTCATCCCATCACACTATTATCAAGAAAGAGTGTGACAAGGTGATACAAACCTCCAGAAACTCCTCAAGCCATGGTTATAAAGCAGCACTCTTGATGAGGACGTCTGGAGCTCTTGCCAGAGGACAGTGCTGTGATGGTACTTTAGCAAAACAGCTTGGGCTGATCCTAGGCCAGCACAGCCATGTTAAATTTGAGATACTTATTAGTACATCCAAGGAAAGATGCTGAGTAGAAAGCTGCACATACAAGCTTGGAAGTAGAGGTAGGGGCCAGTCTGAAGATGTACATTTGGAGGTCACCATGACCTAGGAGGCATTTTAAGACCAAATACTGGCTGAAATCTCCTGAAGAATGAGTGTAGGTTGAGATGACTAGGAATTTTAGTGATATCCCAAGATTCCTCCACATGTAGAAGGTGCCAAAAAATAGAACTCAAAATGCAAGTGGATAATTGATTTAAAACCTAAAATTTCAAAGAGATTTCTCTTATGTTAGGGAACTGCGTTACCCTATGCACCCAGATCTCCAAAAGTTTCATTTTTCTTTGCTCTTAAGCATCCTTTAATAGAGATATTGGAGAAATACCTCAGCATGGGCGTTATTGAAGGTATGTGAGTAGAGGAGCCCATTTATTCTTTGGTTCATGGCTTTCCCAGAAGTGTAGGGGGCAGGTTGGTGTATGAAAGATCAGGCAAAGAGCTGATTGCAGATAGAGGTGAGTAATAATGAATGATTATGTACACAATGGTTTGGTGACTGTCAGTCCAGTTTGTGTAAGCACCTAGGTATATGAAGTATTTGGCCTTAATCTTAAGCAAAGTATAATAATTTGTATTAGTTTATCATGGACACAATAATATGTTATCTAGAAAACACTTTCTTGCTGGGTGTGGTGGCACATGCCTGAAATCCCAGCATTTTGGGAGGTTGAGGCAGAAGGACTACAAGTTCAAAGCCAGCCACAGCAATTTAAAGAGACTCTTTCAAAATAACAAAAAAATAAAAAGGGCTGGGAATGTGGCTAAGTGGTAAAGCACTCCTGGGTCCAATCCCCAATATTAAGAAGCTTTCTTACCAATAATTTTACTCTTTTTGTTTAAGTCTTTGGACCAAAATATAAATTTGGGGGGACATAAAAAATAATCTGCAAAGTATCTAAACGTCCTACTAATACTTCATGCCCTTTGTGTTAATTTCTTGAAAAAGTACCTGTGAGCAGTGCCATGGGTAACCTTCTTGGATGTACATTAATCTCATAGGGTAGGTTGATACGAAATATTAACTGGGTGCCACGAAACTGTCTGCTTCGAAGGTGAGAATTTCAGGTGAAGATAGGACTGCCAAATGGAGATATGCAGGTCTTAAAGAAAGGCTTTTTCCGTGTCCAGAATTTTTCTAGGATTCCCCTTTGTGCTGCTTTCTAAGTGGAATAAATCATTCCTGTTTCCACACCCTACCCATATGTTAATGCTCTCTAGATTTTCAGAATGAAAGGATTAAAAGCGATATGGTCTTCCTTGCAAACCAAGAAACAATTGAAATATTTTCATGTACTGTTTCCTAATAATACTTAGGTTTTTATTACAAAGCATGGAAGTTGTCAGAAAATTATTTTAATTTTAAAGAATATATGAAGGTACACTAGATTAACTGGTTTAACTAGTTAAACATTAGAAAAGTGCTCTATGAATATTCTGCATTAATAAAATATCTCAAACTGATGTGATTGAAATGAATATTATTTTAAAAATAATAGCTAGGAAGTTATTTGATGGATGGAATAGTTATTTAAGAATGCGGGAAATTATTCTGGACATATATGTAATATATTTTTATATGTACTTTTTGGCTGACCATGTATTTAGTTGAAGGTAAAAGTCAGACTTCAATGGAAATCACGATTAAATCAACACTATTGGAATGAGGTTTGCCCCATGTAGAGCTGTTAATAGTAATTATGATAATGGCTCTAAAGGCTCTTAGAATTGTACCTTCTATGTTTGCATTTCATCACATGTTTATATACTGTTTTGTACTTGAAGGTACATTACTTAATTCCTGCATCCTTAGACATGCATATTATAGTTCATATTTGGAAAAAGCAACTGAAGCGCCTTGTGGGCCAGAAAGAGGCAAAATGGCTCCTGGATCGGACTCGTCCTTATGACTGAGACGGTCACAAAGACTATCCCCCAAAGGCTCCTGTGTTGAAAGTTGGCAATGTTCAGAGGTGGGGCATTTGGAAAAGGATGAGATTATGGGCTCTAACCTCATCAGTGGATTAATCTATCAATGTATTCATAATTGGATGGCATTATCAAGAGGTGGTAGAAACTATAGGAGGTGGGATCTCGTTTGAGGAAGTCAGCTGGAAGGTATGTCTTATTCATGTCCCCCAACTTTCTGACCACCGTGAGCTAAGCAGTTTTTCTGTGCCACGCCCTTCCATCATATTCTGCTTCACCACAGGCCCAGAAACAATGGAGCTGGCAGATCATGGATTGAAGTCTGAAACTGTGAGCCAAAATAAATCTTTCCTCCTCTAAATTGATTTTCTCAAATATTTTACCCCAGTGATGAAAAGCTGATTAACAGACAATAAAGCATGAATGTATGCCACACAACTTCTAGCAATAATAGCTACCTATATTAGTTTTTTGTTGCTATAATCGAATACCTGAGGCAGGCCACTTAACAAGAAAATAGGTTGATTTAGCTCACGGCTTTGGAGGTTCGAGGGCATGGTGCTGGCATCTTTTCAGTTCTGCTGAGGCCCTCTCAGTTCCATGATATTGTAGCAGTTCACAGAGGTACATATTCTCTCTGGCTTGGTCAGGAAACAGAAAGTCTTTTCTTTATTGTCCCCTTTGACAAATGAGTAAACTGAGGCATGGTTCGTTTAACCCAAGACCACTCTGGCTTTTTCTACCTGAAATGTTGAAAGTGGCAGAGGAAGCATTCGCACTGTAGAACTGTCATTCAGGTGTCTCCAATTCCTTTTGCCACCATACCCAAATGGCCTCTTCAGAAGCTACTGTACACTGTTTTATTGTATTTTCTCACTCTGGCATCCTCATTTATCTAACTTCACAAACCAAATTGGATTTGTGAGCTGTGCCTGTAGGACATCCTTTCTTAGTTTTAAGCTGCAGGTGGATTGTGAACCCAGTAAATACCATGTAAGGCGACTGTGCGCTGCAGATTTCCCTCAAGGATCATCAGTGGAAGATACAGCAGGTCTGCCGGTGTGAAGACAGAGCATATTACCGGAGAACACTGGAGTACTAACAAGGCCAGGGAAGGGCAACCAAACTATTATGCTAACTTGGCAGTAGGCATGCTGAAGCATGACCAGGTGAGGTAAATCAGGAGAGGTGTCTAAAAGCTGGAAGATTCTTACCTGGAAGAAAGTGGTGGAAAATGTTAGAGGGAAATAGTTGCAAGGATATACTAGGTGAACATTTTATTGGTAGGATCATAACACTTATAACCCCTCTTTTGCTTTTTAACATTTACAAAATAATGAGTTTTTTTTGTATAAAATTCAAATAATGTAAGAAGGTAAAAAGAAATTCTTTGAGAGTTAGCCATCACCTCTCTTTAGGCATATGAATATATATGGGAAGACTAAGGAGTGTGTGTGTGTGTGTGTGTATACATATTTCCATATATAATCTTAACACAAATGAGATCATATATGCATGCCATTTTGCAGTTTCCAGTTTTTTGTTTTTGTTTTTTAAATTAGAGCATTGAGACTACTTATAGTAACTGGGTTCATTTTAACAAAATCATACATGCAAGGAGTTTGATTTCAATCTCATCCCCCTCCCCTTTTCCCTTCTCATCCCTCCCCCTATTCTTCGTCCTCTAATCCATTAAACTTCCTTCCTTCTACATACATGTAAAAGTGAAATTCCCTTTGATAGATATGTATATATACACACACACATATATGTATATACATATGTATATACATATATACATATATGTGTGTGTGTGTGTGTGTGTGTATGTGTGTATGTATTTTGGTACCAGAGATTGAATTGAGGGGCACTCAACAACTGAACCACATCCTCAGCCCTATTTTGTATTTTATTCAGAAACAGGGTCTCACTGAGTTGTTTAGTGCCTCATCATTGCTGAGGCTGGCTTTGAACTTACAATCCTCCTGCCTCAACCTCCTGAGCTGCTGGAATTCAGGCATGCACCACTGCACCTGGCTCCCTTTGGTATCTTTATGTATGAATATAATATGATTTTGTTAAATTCATTTCATTTATCTTCCCCTGTCCCTTCCCTCTTTTCCTTCCTCTTAATCTCCTTCTTCTACTCCACTGATCTTCCCTATATCTTTATGTTATCCAATCCCCACCCTTTCCCTTATTTTGCTCTAGCTTCCAAATATGAGAGAAAACATTTGACCCTTCATTTTTGAAGTCTGGCTTATTTCACTTGTATGATTTTATCTATTTCCATCCATTTACTGGCAAATGCCATTATTTCATTTTTTGTAGCCGAGTAGAACTCCATTGTGTATATCTACCCCATTTTTAAAAAATCCATTCATCTATTCATAGGCGTCTGGGTTGATTCCTAATTTGGCTATTGTGAGTTGTGCTGCTATAAATATTGAATGGCTGTATTGCTACAGTATGCTGATTTTAGATCTTTTGGGTAAAAACTAAGGAGTAGGATTGCTGGATCATGTGGTGGTTCCATTCCTAGTTTTGATGAGGAATCTCCACAGTGCTTTCCCGAGTGGTTGTGTTAATTTTCAGTCCCACCAACAATGTACAAGTATACTTTTTTCTCCACATACTCACTTCTTGATCACTGGCATTCTGACTGGAGTGAGATGAAATCCCAGTATAGTTTTGATTTGCATTTCCCTAATTGTTAGAGATGGTGAACATTTTTTCATATATTTCTTGGCCATTTGTGTTCCTTCTTTTTTAGAAGTTTCTTACAGTCTCCAATTCTTGCTCACTATTACAAAAGGGATGACATAGGAATATTCTATTATTTGTTTATTAAGGTGCTGGGGTTTGAAACTTCATGCATGCTAAGCACAAGCTGTACCACTGAGCTCCACCCCTCCTCGTAAGTCTCATTTTTAGATAAGATCTGTGAAGGTTTTAACTGAGGGAACCTAAAAGAGAGAGCTACCAACTCATCAGTCCCCATTGTGTTAGGCGGGAAGGGTAGAGCTGTCTGTGGGAACCTCACATAGCCATGTTTCTGGTGGAGCGACTAAGGATCCTCACAATCCTCACAACATGGGCCTTTCTGAATTCAAATGTTCTGATAGGCAACACAATCATAAGCTGGCATAACACATTTTTAAGAAAATGTTTTGGCATAAAGCCAAGCCAAAGTATGGATTGTAGAGTTCCTTCAACCAGCGGCTTCCCCAGCAGATACATGATGCTTTTAAGATACTCTGATTTTCTCATGTTCAATGCTGCCCTGATGGACTGTGTTGAAATCATCCTAGGTCTTGATCTTTCCTTGTCTTAATGCTTTTAATCTTTAAAATGGCAGCAAAAGAGAGGTTTTTGTTTTGTTTTGTTTTGTTTTTGCCTTGCTTGTGTTCTCAATGGTGGAGCTTGGGTAGATAGGAGGGTGGAGTCAGGAAAGATAAGTCAGTGTCTGAGTGAGATCTGTCTTTGAGCTTTGCTTCCACATGAAAAGCAAAGAGGAATTAATAGATCAGCTGAGAAGGAAAGAGCTTTCACCTAACAATGTGTTTATAACAATCTTTACCCGCAATTATTAAGAGTAGTTATCTTAATCTGTGGATAATGATTAAAATTTGACCAATTATATATTCATGTATAGGCTACAATATGATTACACTAAGGGAAATGCTTTGGAAAGACATGTAAGGACAATCTCAACCAGTTGGATGATGGAGAAGTAAATGTTCTTAAACTAATAGCCATGGCTTTCTTCTCCCTCCCTCTTCCTTCTCTTCCATTCTTTATTCTTCCTGTTGCTCATTTCCTATTCCCTCCTTCTTCCTTCTCTTCCTCCCTTTCTTCCTTATTTTTCTTAAAACAAATTTAACAAATATTTTGTTATTGGCTCTCTCCTTTTGGGGGTAAATGTTAACGAAGAAAAGGTTTTGGGGGGCAGCATCTAAAATCATATGATTTTCTTTTCTCTGCTGCCTCATTGAATTCATTCTTGGGGTTTCAATACTGGATGGATATAAGACCAATATTGTGCTTGTTTTAATTTCTGATGATGCTGTCTTCTGTGGAACTTCCATGAAAGTTCTGTAGGAGGTTATCAATTCCTTTTGGATAATTGACTGGAATTCTGAAGGTTATTAAGTGATTCTTTTAAAGGGATGTTTAGAATTTGAGGACTGGTAAAATAAGTTTACATTTCCTTATGTTTTCTTTGGGTCCAAATGGCTCATTCTCATAATAAGTCATGCAGAGAGGTACAGAATCTGAAGCATTGCACAAGAGGACTTGTGGAAGAATATCACGGTTGGAATGAATGGCAATTCCTTTCAGCCATTTCGTTGAAGTCTTCTGCTCTGATCTCATTGGCATGGCCTAGGCTCTTGCTAGAGTTTGGATTTTAAATGTCCTCCAAAGGCCCCTGTGTTAAAAATGTAATCCCCAGGGTAGCCCTTTCGGGAGCTGGTGGAATCTTTGAGTGGTGGGGCTGGTGGGGATCTTGAGGTTATTAGGGTCCTGTCTTTGAAGAGGATTATGGAACCCTGGTCTCATTCTCTTTGCTTCCTGGCAATGAGGTGAGTGGTTTTGCTCCTCTACTAGCTCCTGCCGTAGTGTGCTGTCTCACCACAGGTCCAAAAACAGTGGGGCCAACTGACCATAGACTAGAACCTCCCAACCCTGAGCCAAAATAAATCTTTTCTCTTTGTAAGTTGATGAACTCAAGTATTTTTTAAATAGCAATAGCAAGCTGACTGATACAGGCCCCATTCCCTTCTATTTTCTCATTAATTAAATATTCACATAGGTTAAGTGATATCCTTATCAGTAAGGGGGTGAGATGATGTTTTCCATCACTTTCAGCTGTTTTTCTCTGCCTTTCATTTTGGGTAACATTTGAATGCTTTGACTGTGTCAGCAGTAATTAATTTATCTTGGTATTTTTGTTCTTAACAATTGTTCCAAGGGATATTTAAAAACAGTGCCATAGCTTTAAAAGAGAGGACTGTACTCTGAAGATCATGATATTACGAAAAATCTCTCATGGATCTGACATTCATAGGCTTAATTTATCTAAATGTTTTGAATTTAACTTCATTTCAGCCTGTACTTTCTCTTGATATAAGTGGTTCACACTCCACTCAATAAAGTTTTTTATTTGATTTGATCTTTGGAACATTGCATCCTCTAAGTGTTAAGCCATTTTTTCTAAAGAGTTTTGTGACTGAGGTCATATAATTCCCTTCTAAATATAGGAACATTGTCTTTTTATCTTTATCTAAAATTCATTCCCTTTCTACTCTGTTTTGATAGTCCATGGTCATATGTGTTTTGGGTGTTTGCTTTTCTAGTCATTTTGTTTTTAAATCTCTTTCTTGGCAGTTATAGTGTCCCTTGATTATTTTAGTTGTCCTTTTCAGAACTACATTCTGCTCAATTAAAACATTGGTAAGTGTCAGAACTGTGGGCACTGCTCCAAAAGAAGAATCAACATTTAGCACAAGAGTGACTGGCTTTCTTTTCCTCCCTCCCTCCCTCTCTATCTACTTCTCTCCCTCCCTCCTTTCCTCCCTCCCTCCCTTCCTTCCTTCCTTTTTCCTATTATCTTTCTAGTGATGCCTATGATTTTGTGTATTGGTGGTGTTGAACAGTGACCTCAGAAAGTCATGGCAACTCTTGAGTCTTCTTCCAGGTTATTGAGACCACATTTTGAAAAGTGCACCGTGGCTTCCTTTCTCGCAAATCTGTTGGTTTCCACATGCCCAGGATGAACCTCTGCTGTCATTTGTGTCTTCTTCCCTGGCTTGTGAGATTTTAAAAATTTAATTGGCCATTGGACATGTCACAGTCTTAAAGATCACAGTGTATTTCCAGGATGTAATGTTTCCTTTTTCAATTTTAATTGAAAGCATTGCAGAACAAATAAATAGGTTTACACTCATCATTCATATATACATATGTCTACCTTATGTAAAACATTTAAACTCTTTCTTATAGATCTGTGAACAGCCATACTCATTTGTACAAGGAATCAATTTTTATCAGATTTTGGCAGATAATCTTTTTATGACCACTTACATTTTGCAAATTGATCGTCCTTTGTTCTAGCTTTGGCTTTTGTATGAGCTATTTGGTGGAGCATCCCTTCTCTATGTAGAACTGTTTTATTTCTCTCTCTGATTAGTTAAACTTGTGCATGTGTTCAAAATACTGTTTTGATGTCATTTTGCTCTGGTTTGCTTTTATACTTTTCTCATGAAATTTGAATTTCCTAAGAATCGATTTTTATAGGTGAGAGAGCTCTAGATAGTGTACCTTCAGTCTATAGTAATGTTGAGTGAAAGTGCCAGTATTTATGGCCCCCTGAGTAAAAATATTTGTATTTTCTTGAGAGGTACCTAAGGAATCAGAATTTACCAAAACTTTGTGTGAGTATAATGTGTTTTCTGACTTGGCAGGGTGGAGTACACAGAGGGGGATCTCAATAGACACCATCACATGATCACATGGATTGCATCGAAGCACATTTTTCCTAAAAGCATCTTTTAATCTTAAATTTTCCATTTTAAAATCCCAACATACTTTCTTGGCTATTGCAAAGTTCCTCTTCTACAATTATGCATCTGTTCTTATTATTTTACTAAAATTCTCTTGGAGGAAGAAGGGGATTCATCAGGAACTCATAATTGCTAAAACAGGCCATGTTCCTTTTGAGCAAATGAAAAATTCTTCTTTCCTGCTACACTTGTTCATATGCTATAAAAGGTGATGTGAAAACATTTGGTTTTAGTGACAGATAAAATAAAAATGAACTTTTTTTCCTTGTGTGTCCTGTGGTTTCTGTACCAACATGATACTAATGGTACCAGGGACTCTGAGAGTACAGAAGTACTGGTTTGTATTCATTTACACATTTTGTTGATAATCCACCTTACTCTCCTCTTGATTTAGAGGGAAACCTTGGGGAGGTTCTGTCCTATTGACTCAGGAGTCTTCACACCAGGGGTTTGTAGTGTTCTGTTGTTCTCAGAAGGGTGACAATGTGGTTAGGATAGACACCTCAACAGATTTCCAAGTCTGGAAAGCTCCAATGGACAATAAAGGAGAAATATATTTATTAGATGGATCTAGAATTATTATATTTTACTTGTTCATTGGCAATAAAAAGAAGGTCCTATTTTCCTTAAAATCGCCATGGAGATGTTTACAAATTGTCTTTAATGGGCAGCTTTGTTTCACATAGCAGCATCTCAGATAGGTAGAACCTAGGCTCGCTCGCTCACTTTCTTTTTTAATTGACTCTTTTTGATATATATGACAGAATGTATCAGACATAACTTTTCTAGGTGTTTTTTGAACAAGGAAGTAGCCAGTGAACATGGCAGAGGTCGTTATTAGTCCTGTCTCTAAAGCTTGTTTGGGTGATTCTGCTTCTTTCAGGTCAAATAAAATTTGCAACGTTAATTGCATAACAGTTCATAAAGAAATTTAAAGATTGTTGCACATGTTTTCAATTTCCTGTTATACTAGAGGTTGGTGATGGCTTTTTAGAATACTTGTTTTATTCATGCCTTTTAGAAGGTAAGGCTGGTGGCTGCTGTTTTCCATTTGTCCCAGGCCCAGCAAAAGCCATCAGATACATTAACAAAAATGGAGGTAATTATTCCCAGTTGTTACTAAGTAAAGTTTTCAAAGATAAAATTAAATTTAATCATTAGGCAAAATAACTTATTCATAAAAGAAAAAAAACAGGTGTTCATTTGTAACATAGTTTTGTGAATCTGAATTTTTGGACATTTTGGATATAAATAGAACATTGTGATTTTGTCTTCCTAACCCTTTATCAGAAACATTTTGCATTTGTCTATCATGTACAGATAGCAAGTTAGCTATTGCAGAGATCTGAGGTAAGACACATGGTATGAAGAGCCACTCATCTTTCTTTTTTTCTGTTTATTTATTTATTTATTTATTTTGGTACTAGGGATTAAACCCAGTACCACTGAGACACATCACCAGCTCTTTTTGTTTTTATTTTGAGACAGGATCTTGCTAAGTTTCTTAGGACCTTGCAAAATTGCTGAGGGTGGTTTTGAATTTGTGATCCTCCTATCTCAGCCTCCTGAGCCACTGGGATTAAAGGTGTGTGCCACCACACAAAGCAGGGAAGAACTACATATCTTAAAGCAAGGAGTCCATTTATTTATTCATTCTTCAGTTCTATGTTTTTGAAAGGCTTTGTTCTAAGCATGAGGCGTAATCAACAGAGTTAAACAGGATTCCTGTTCTCATGAAGCTGCTATGCTAGTGGAGAACTACTACAGATAAGCACTCAGTCAAGACTATTTTGGGAAGGATTAATGTTCTGAAGACTAAACAGTGGCCTAATGAGGTAGAATGGTGGGGATTGGGATTCCCCTAGATGGGCCAGGTCTGAAAGGTTTTTTCATATGAGATGAGGTTAGATGAGGGAGAGTCAGTCACATGAAGATCTTGGTAAGGAAGTGCTTCAGGAAGAGAAGTAGCACATGTCTAGGTTAGAGATTTCTTGCTGTATTCTGGGACTGTATCAGTGCTGATGTAGTTGGGTCACCAGTGGTGGACAGGACAGCCATAGGAGATAAGTTGGGAGAGGCAGGCCACAGCCTTGTAGACCTTGGTACGTGGTCGAGGTTTTAAGTACGATAGGCAGTCAATGCTTAGGAACCATAAAGAAACAACATTCTATTGTGATTGTGTAGGTAAATAAGACAATGGCTTTGTTGGGGGATTAGAAGGGATAAAATTAGTTGGAGAAATTTTAATGGAAGTTGGTTTTGTAAAGAATTTTAAAGGAGGAGGACTGAGGGAGGCAGACAAGCTTTGGGATAACAGGA